>WAAB01018164.1:190534-242528 GCA_013389865.1 Piaya cayana
CCTACCCCCCCCCTCTATTTCCCAGGCACCTTCCCACTCGGGGAAACCCGCTCTCGGTCCCCGGGCAGCGCCGAGCGGGGACCCCGCGGGCTGCGGGAGCGCTCGGGGGGCGCTTGAGAGGCGGCCGGAGCGGGGCTGGGATGGCAGCGAGCGCCCTTATGTAACGAGGTTAAACAGAAACACTGGAGCAAATTGCCTTCCTTTGGGCCGGGGGAGTTCTTCGGGATGTGTTGCGGGGCGGCCGCACTTGCCTGGTGTTATACAACCCCCCCGCTCGGTTCCCACGGGCGATGAGGGGGGTGACACACACAACTTGGGGGTCCCGTTAATTATGTAACGAGCGGCTGTGGCTCCCGCACGGCCACGGGAGAAAAGGAGCGGGGGGAGGTCTGGGGGATTTAAAAAAAAAAAAAAAAAAAAGCAAAAGGCTGCGGGGTGTGGGGGGGTTTGTTTTCCTCCCAGTCCTCGAGGCCGTGATGCTGCTAACCTGGTGACCCACATGTCCCACCCCCCCGGGATTAACCGGAGGAGGAGGAGGAGGGGGGGGTCGGCCCCGGCTCCCCGCACCGTGTTATGTAACGGGGGATGGAGAAGGGAAGGCCGGGCTGGAGGAGCATCCCTCCCGCACCAGTGATGGGCGAGAGGAGCCACCTCTGCTCCAGGCAGAGGGGGAAGAATGAGAGGACAGGGGCTTGGGGGAAAAAAAACCCAACCGTAATGTTTGGGGTTTTGAGGATGATGTAATGGAGTTGGCAGAAAATACAAGTCTACTCCTAGAGCGCAAACGGCACGAGAATCGGAGCTGGCGTTCGCTGCTAATGTCGCATAAATTAGCGTATTGGAAATAAATTGACCTACACGCTCCGCGCCGGCTGCTTGTGCCTGTCTGAGAGTTGAAGCCCGGAGATACGGGCACGAAAACAGGACCACGCGGACGCTCTAACCTCCTTGAAGTCAGCACTTGATGGATTAGGAGTTAGGGGTCCCTATAGACTTGTAGCTTTTCTTTTTAGAAACGGCTGTCGAAACAGAATTTGATTTCTTGGGGTGTATTTTTCACACGGTTCTTTCTTTCTTATGGCAGCAGTGCGACCTTAATGTGTGACCAGTGTAGGTGAGATTATTTTTAGAACAGCTGCCGTATAAGCTGGTGTGTTGGGCTCTGTGTTGAGTTCAAGAATTTACCTGTTTGGGTGGTGATTGTGCAGCCCGGTGTGAGCTGGCAGAGCGGGACTGTCGGGCAATCTCTACAGATATCCAGACACTCAGATATACGTACGTCTGTCCGCACCTCTCTAATGTAAAAATCCTGACTTTTTGAGTTAACAAACCTCCTAAACACGGGAATTATTTATTTCCTAGCTTCTGTTTTCATAACTGTGTCTACTGCAAAGCTGCTTTGATACTTGAGGGTTTATAATAACCGGTTTGCGTACGGAATGAAGAAAACAAAATCGAAGAAAAAGCTTTTGATGAAGAAGTGGGGAAAGTTTGCTGTGGAAAAAAATCCTGAGTGGAGCTTTAGCTACGATAATACTAGCATTTCAAAATATCCTATTCCTTGCAATGCATACGTGTTTGAAGCACCAGATCCTTACATAACTTGATTTTTTTTTTTTTGCTACGGTTATGCTGTTTGTGTTGCTCTGTAGAATGTTTAACTCAAAACATAAATTCAGGAATTATCAAAAGCACCTTTTGTGTAGGGCATTGTTACCTTTTTTTATTACATATATGAGAGCATGCATGCATACTTGCGTGTTTCGGAAAATTACCCTCAGTCTGATGTTAAAACTGATACTGAGAAAACTGACACCGAACATGGAGAAAGTAGGAAATGGCTAAAAAGCCCGGTTTCCTCCAAAAGGATATTTTTACTGTTGACAGTCATTGTGAAGATTTTTCCTAAGAGCAGCTACTGTCCAGCAGGTTGAATTTCAGGCTGTGTGTGTTCTGCAGCACGGGTTTGTGGTTGGCCATGGTTAGTAGAAGGAATGCTTCCCTCACCAGCCCTGGCCCTGCACCACCACTGTTATGTGCCATTCATTTCACTTTGCAGCCTTGGACATTCACGGAGTTCTCCCCGTGCAGCAGTCTCAGCCTTAATGTCCTTCTAGCCCCGTTAGAAACAGTCATAACTGAGTGAACTATATTTTAATAGAGAACTATCGTCTCATTAAAAATAAAAAGGTACGCAAGAAGCTTTTTAATCTGATAAAAAATGCTCTGGTTTTTCTGGAGCTGAGCTCTTGGTCTCAATGGTAAGTTAATTGAGAGAATGTCTTGCCAAAAAAAAAATTTAAAGGCTGCTCTTACATCATTGGAAGATGCTGCATATAAATATTTTTTGATGCTTTGTATTTATTATTAAATACAGATATTATAGAAACCTGCAGCTATATAGGTATATGTTCTTATTTTGTCACTTTTGAGATATTGAGAGTATTTGTTATTTTCTACAAGCCTTTAGAGTTTATTACGTTGATATTTATTCAGCCTGATCCTTTCTCTACTGGTAGACTTGGAGGGGGTGGGTGGGCAGGGGCGGGCTCGCTGTCTGTGTTTTCTTTTAATTCCGATGATGCTCCACAAGTAGGGATGTTACGTCATTAATGGCAACATCAGCATGGTTGTGGTGTTCTTTTCTTTAAAAAAAAATCCTTTATTGCTGGATTTTCTCTGTTTCTGGATTTAGACTAATCCATGGAGCACAGCTGCGGTACAAAATTTTGCGTGTTGTTTTCAGGAGGACTCGTTGAATTTTATAAGTTTGGATGTTTTCTGTTGGTTCTTTGGGTTGCCTTTGTCATCGCTGGGTCTCTTCTGCATGCACCACCGATTGAGTCCTATTTTGGTAAATGATGTGTGTTGTGAATCCTTTAAAGGACAATGTTGTTTTAAATGTTTGTGGCATAGGAGCAATAACAGCAGCAGGATGTTGTTCTCTTGTGAACAATGCAGTTCTCTTATTTCAATAAACCGTAACCTATTCTCTTATTTTATTTGCTTGAGAAACATCTCAGGAGCTCATAAACCAGTATGTAAATACTGTTATCATTCAACCAAATGCTGTAATTCTGCTAAATAAAGAACGTGTTTTGTGATGGAGATTAACGGGCTGTGTGACAATTTCAGTTTGGGGTATAGTGCTGTGTCTGAATGGAAAGGGCAATTTCAGCTCTGTGAGGTTGTCTGGTGTTTTTTTTTTCTCTCTTTCTTTCCAGTATTTGTTTTCTGAGATACAGAAACGTGTTCTGGGGAAAATCTGGAATGACTCAATTGATTCCAGTGGATTTAATCTGAGAGCTATCCCAGTGAAAAAGAGGGGGGAAAACCCAACCTTGCTTTAAATTACTGCGATATCTGGATCACTCTTGAAATTAATTCATGACCTGGTGATCCATTCTCCGCTGAAATGGTTTAAGGAGCATTGCTTTCAGTGTTTTCAGTTGTAGGAACAGGTGTGAATAAAGAAATAAATTAAAGAAAATAGCATGAGGGGTATATGTAGATGCACTGGCAAACCTGGATGCTCTGCAGCTTGATGATTGTGCTTCCTCACCTCTAAACTCGGAGCTTTTTGGCCTCTAGATGTGAAGCAAAGGGGTTGGAGTCAGAGGCAGCAGTAGCCGGTGTCCCAGGGCTGGGAAGGCAGGGGAAGGGGGATGCCAGGCCCGAGAGCTTACAGGGAAGCTGTAAGAAGAGAACCGTACGCTCGACTTGGGGCCTTCCACCTGTGCACTGCCTGGCGATTGTCACCTCCTCGGCTGTCTGTCTGTCTGTCCCAGGCCTTCCAGCTATAAGCCAAAGACTTGCTGGCATCGCAGTGCCTTGGGGTGGGATGGTGGAGGGGAAAGCAGGGGCTGCTTCTCAAGTGGAGCTGAGTTTTTCCTCTGCCAGGCTACACTTGCCTCTGGGCCCGAGTTTGCTAGGGGCTAGTGTTCTAATTTCTGTGGCTTTGGTAGGAGAGGAAGCTCCTATGGAAGTTGGAGGAACTTCTGGGTGCGTGGAAGCCTCTGCGCTTCATATGCAGATTTCTGCTGTCTTGTTTTCTCTTTCATTCCTTTTTTTTTAATGTTTCACCTATTGCTAAGCAGCCTTTGTGGCCCCGATAGTCACTTCTGGAAATGCCTTTTACGGAGCTCTTAGTTTTAAGATTGTGTGTACCCACAGCTGACAGACAATTCATGCCTCCTCCTCTGCACAGATAGAGTCTAAATCCTCCAACAACACTAGCTCCTTTTTACACAATTTGTGTCATAAACAGATCAAACTTCATTTTAAGGATTGTTAGCTTTTTTTTGGCCCCACTGTTTTGGAAAGAGTGTCTTCCACCGCTTTAGTGTTCTTACAGTTGGGAAGCATCTTCAGGCATCTGCCTAATTGCGTTCACGATCAGTTAGTTTGCTTGCTGCTTTAAATGTTTGTTATAAAATATCCTTGGGCTGAAAAAGAAGAGGCCGATACTGTATTTTGCGATAGCTGAACTAACATACTGAGCTCTGTTCTCTGACTCATGGTTTAGCACTTCGGCGTATCTGTTGTAGATGGTCTGTGCTGATAGAAACATGAGAATAGCTTGGGCTGTATGTCACGAGGAGTTAATTGTCTTAATTTCTCGAACATAAAGGTTGTGAGTTATTCTCCATACTTTTATCTGACGTCTCATCTAAGTATGTTTCGTTCTCGGGAACAGCTGAGCTCTTGAGAGACTAAATGTATTAGGGTGTGTACTTTTACAGAGAAATTGTGGGGCTTATTTTACAGCAGTTTAATCTTATAGTTTAGCCTCATTGCGCTGTTCATTTGGAAGGATCCCCAGGTGTTTTAAGCACTATCGGGAACCATTTTGCTTATTACTGAAATCCAGCCACTTCTTGTGCGGAATCTGACAGCTGTTTAATGGTGCTCAGCCATGCTAAGCAGATCAGAACAGAAAGTGAAGAATACCATACCTGATTGAAACACTCAGAGGGATTTTAGGTACAGATAATATAATTATCTGCATTGGAAATGGGTCAAACAGCTCTATTCCTGTAGAAAATTGCTAGATATTTTCAGTGGCAATGTATGGTCAAGAAATTGGTTTGAAATACCTTCTTGAAAATGATACCCCCGGCAGAGAGATAATCGAGGATCCTGCTGCTTACCCTATTGTGATCATTGGTTGCAGTGTGATCAATGTTTTCTTCAGGTGTTTCTGGATGTATTAATTGTTTGGGCCCATGCTGGTATGTGAAATCTTACCAGCCGGGGAGGATAACTGGGATACTGCAGGTCTCGCTTTGTAAAGCAGGTTCCCTGCACAGTCGCGTTCTTTAAATAGAGTCGCACTGCTTGTATGTGAAATGTGCTCCTATTAACGGAGAATTAAAAGTGGTTGTAGGGGAATCTGTTAACACTTAGGCAGAAGGGGATGGGGGAGTATGGGTGTCACAGTCTTTACTTCTGAGGATATTGGGATCTGTGGGGAAAACATGCAGCTCTTTTCCAGTTCTCTTCCATTTCACTTCCCATGTAATCTTAACAAAACAGCGTATAAACAGAAGATCTGTAAAGGATGTTAAAGAACAAAAGTTAAAATTCATGATCATGTACGTAAATGCTCCAGTAATCGTGACCAACTGCGGAGTCTTTCATTTGTAATTTAATCTAATAATTTCCATGCACTTCTGAAGGAACACGCTATGAAGCTGGCAACTTCTGAGAAATTGCTGTGCTGTTACAAACAGCATTTGAGCTGGCATTATAACAGCACGATAGATAGCGAGATGGAGAACAAAGTTAGCAGTTGAAACCGAGCTGAGAGAAATTGCTGGCAGAATGTGAGAAAGCGGAGCTGGATTATGATAACCTCCCTTGTAGAATCAAATTAAACCTTTTTAAAGGTTTTATTGATTTTTAGTTTGTGGTTGTACTATGTATTTACCTCACACGGGTACATGAGATTAATGAGGCAGGTGTAGCGATCACGGAGTGAAAAACTGCGGTGCTGCTGTTCTTTTTAAATGTTTCATTTTGTACAGACTGTGGGATATTTACTGCATTAATTGACAATATGTCTGTGCGCTTTAGTTCTGCGGCTGTTCAAATGGATTGAAAGCGTTTAATATACAGAAGCGAGGGAAATGAAGACTCCTGAACTCCTAGAAGGAAGCTGAACAGAGAGCCCCTCCCCCTTTGTTTTCTTACATAAAAATCCCTAAAAAGGGTTGTGCTTATCCGAAGAGGTGGTTTGTGAGGAGAATGGTGAATATATGACAACGGAGGCTGTAGCTTTCTGTGAAAATAGGACTGGAAGAATACAAAACAAACAAAAAAACCCAACCCTCCAAACCCGGAGATGGACCATTTGGCATCGCCGCTATCAAGCATGCATCCGACAGCGTTGCCAATTCCTGACATATGAGAGAGGAATTTTTTTCCATAGTTATGTAGCAGTGTATGCCATACACTTCTGAAATACACATATATGCGAAAATGTAGACACCACAGGGAAGACTTAAATTATGCATTAGTAGAGCCTGACTTGACTGTTTTGGCACTGAAGCAAGGTCTGCTAGATACAGTCAGGGATAAAACCAAGGCCAAGGCTTGTGAAATACAGATTATAGGCTTTATTTTCTTCCTGTCATGGAAGTGTGAGAATACTTTAAAGTAGGATTTCCCCTCGTAGTTTCTCTTCAAAGGTAGAGGCGGAAAAAAACCTCAGTTTCTATGAACTTGTCAATGCTTCTGCCAAAGTCTGTGCTGGATGTAAATCAGTTAGAGGGCTGTGCAGCCTTACATCTGTTAACTCAGGGCCGAAAGGTAAAGTTTAAACTATTCCTTTGAATAAAGTCTTGAAATTTTATAAGATAAGATAAAATAGAGCTTTTGATAATACCTGAAGTAAAAGACTGTCAGCATAAAGCATCTTCTGACTCCTGTGTATGTTAAAAATCAAAATAAAATTAAACCAATCTCAGAGGAAACTAGGGCATATCACAAACCTCTCTCTTTGTCGTAATTCACACTTGTAATCTTCAGCAGAAGTTTGTTAGTCATTTGTGTTGTAGTTACAGAAGTTAGGAAGGGTCTTTTACTGCCTGCGTTGTTAGGGAGGCCTTTTAAAAATTGAAATGAAACACACTCTGAACTCTTAACATCTGACATCGAGTCATAGTGTTTTTGTGATAATATATGAAGAAGCCTGTTAGCAAAATCACAAAAGCAACTCTTTCCAAGGCTGTTTTTTCAGAGATCTAATGGATAAGGAAATATGTAATGGTGGGGTACTAAGTCTCTAAGCAGTTTTGCCCACCTGTCAATAGCCAGCCAGTCTTTACACTTTGAGAGTCCTTAAGGACCAAATGGCTGAGTCCTTTCCACAGATTTCATTACCACCCATCCCTCTTGACATGTGTAATGGTGTATTATTTTCTGCTAAAATCAGTTGTATTTTTAAAAATGGAGGTAATCTGATTTTCACGAACATGAATCCTCAAGATGAGTGTAAGGTCAGTCGTATGTTAGCAGCATGAAAACCACCCTTGGCTACGACAAGAGTTCTGCTCTGCTGGCGGAAGACTTGATCCTGTGACAGGTTATATGTGTGTTTAATACTAAGTATTGTGAATGATTCTGTTGATGTCGCTGATGCTCCTTCTCTGTACCAAGCTGGGGTGTGTGTAGTAACCACCAAGGGAGGACTGCTAGTAACCAAGAACTGTGCTGAGAAATTGTTTAAGAAAAATATGAAATCTCTTTTGAAAAAAAGATCAGTTTTCTGTTGTTTTTAGGATAAGGCTGGGTAGTTCTTACTATGGCAGGTGTATTGTTACCCCGCTTGCAGGACCGTGCTGTGGCTGGGGTGCTGGAGGAGAACAGGTGTGTTTACTTGACAGCTGTAAGGAGACAGGCAACAATTTCCTGATGTGCAGAACGTGAGTTGCACTTGTCTCTTGCTGTATATGGAATGTGTTTGCTAAGTTTACTAAAAGTTTTCTTTTGTAATTGCTGACACTCTAGCTCTGTCCTTGTAACAATCAGAAAAATCTTCTCTGTTTCCTGATGGAGAGAAGAAGAGAGGGGAAAAGAAGAAAGGGGAACAGATTTTAGGGACTTGCCCGCAGGGATTCTAGAAAGCTGCTTGTAGAGGTGACCTGACCTATTGGGATTTATCTGTCCAGGTTTTGGCTGATGGTCAAAATTTGTTTATGCTTTCTTGGCTGCCTCAAACAGTGTTTGATTATAACTGATTTCCCTTTTTGTTTTCTGGGTGAATTGCACTATAGTATGTCACCTCTTTTTAGACATTCCTGGATCTAGTTGATGAGAAGTTGCAGGTTATAATATTTTTTTTGACCATGATATCTCACTGAAGTTACCATGCCAGGTTGTCACTGTCCCAGCAATGCTCTAGTATAACCAGGAGTGTAATATCTAAGGTTTTACAAAAGAATGAGGGAAAATATATTTTTTTAAATGAAAAGGCAGCAAAATCCTTCTAAAACTCTAGCTAGTTATCAAGTTTTCACAGCAGTGCTTGTATCTCTCAGGAACAGGCTCAAGGAGTTCTGGATCATAGAATGGTTTGGGTTGGAAGGGACCTTANCCTTTTTGTTTTCTGGGTGAATTGCACTATAGTATGTCACCTCTTTTTAGACATTCCTGGATCTAGTTGATGAGAAGTTGCAGGTTATAATATTTTTTTTGACCATGATATCTCACTGAAGTTACCATGCCAGGTCGTCACTGTCCCAGCGATGCTCTAGTATAACCAGGTCACTAAAATCTTTGGTTTCAGTTCTTCAAGGAGCATTCCCCCATGCACCATTCACCTTGGAGGGGATGAGGACAAAAGATTTTGGATGGAGCATCAGCGGAGCAGCTAGGTTTACGGGTAGGCCCGAGGTTCCGTTCAGCAGGCTGTGTTGAGCCCCCGTGTTGGGCTTCCCTGCTCTCGCCATGTGCTGAAATGGCCGACTGGTGTTCCCCAGGCCACCTTCCTGTTGTTTTCAGCCCAGTTTAGAGGCTGGAGAAATGGCTTGTCACACAGCTCTGTAATTGGCAGGTCTCCTCTGAATTTCTTCCACGTATCCTTTCTTTTCTTTCTCGCAGCAGAGGTTCAAAGCAGAATGTCTTTAGGGATTTGAGAGCAAATGATCACAAGTGACGAGGTGGGGACTCTTGCCAATATACTGAAAATATTTTGTTGCTTTGCTTTTTCTCTGCACACAGCAGAACGCACACTGGAAGCAAACTCGGCTCTGGAAAAGCAGCCATAGAAAATGTAGAAACAAACCCAGAAAGGAAGTAAATGAAGCCAAGGGGGGAGTAGGGTAGTTTTGAGTAACAAACAGTAAAAGAAAGATGTGGCGTTTAAGGAAGAAGTGTAATGAAAGGGTACAAAGGAAAGATGACTGATTTGGATAACGGCCTGGAAAAAAAAATTTAGAAAAGGGCTGAGTACTGGGGGAAGTTACGGTGTCTGTTCAGGAGAGGCCAATTTACTGCCTTTCTTGCCTCTGGACCATTTGTATATTAATATTCTGTGATCTTGTCTTTACCGTAGAATGTAATAGAACGCGTTTTAATACATGGTGGGGTCTCGAATGTTTGCCTCTCACAGATCTGCTCCAGCACCCTATTGTTTCCAATGAGCTCTGACTAAATGCTTTCGCCATAGATGTTGTGCTAATGTGTTATATGAATTATTTGTCTTATCTCAGTGCTGTGAAATTAGAAGCCCTTTCCCACAGTGTGTTAAGCAGATTAAAATGAAAGCCTGTTTTTATGGTCCAGGAGCAGCGCAAATATTTTTTTTTAAAAGGGTAGAAAAAAATAGTGATCTGACAGTGGGGTGCTGTGAGGAGGCTTTATGAAGCAATTGCATTCTGTAACCTAAATGATTCCATGCTTCCCTTGGAAAGGTTTATATTGTTTTCCCTGATGCCTTAAAGCCAGGGGAAGAGTTTGGGATTGGTCCTTTCTACTGAGATACCTTCTGTTGTTGTTGTTTTCTGAGATTAACTGCCTAGGCAGCTGTGCAGCTTCTTCTTCAAAACCTTGTCAGTGATTAAATGTCTACCTTTAGTTTCTGGTAGATAGTCCTGGGGCGATTTTGGGCTCTTCTGAAAAGCACTAAACATCATATTGGAGTCTACTGCCAACTACTTTTGTTTGTAAGAGAAACTGCTTTAAAGAGTAGTCAGGTGATGGCTTTGCAGAGGAACACATGAAATTCAGGGTCCGTGTTACGCTGTCTCTTGAATTCCTGTCTTGTGTATCAGTCCCTCCTCCCTTATGGCTAGAATTTATTTTAGTTACAGCAGTATTTTATTTCCGCCGACTTCCTCTAATCTTATTGTTGTAGTGTTCCGAGACACTTTATGTGATAACTGCTCTTTTACCT
This sequence comes from Piaya cayana, assembly GCA_013389865.1. NCBI lineage: Eukaryota > Metazoa > Chordata > Aves > Cuculiformes > Coccyzidae > Piaya > Piaya cayana. The sequence continues at coordinate 200,931 of WAAB01018164.1, forward strand.
GTGCAGTTTTTGTCACCTGAAAAGTCTAAAGCTATAATGAAATTAACGCAGACATGACACCTGCTTAAGATAAAGAGGATCTTAACTGTGTTTCAGCAACAGCTTAATTAAAACATCACATGCTATTGTAATAATAGGTATTTGGGAAGGGACTGCTTAATAGTACGGTGTCAGAGTCAGCATTGTCATTTTTCTGGTCTCTGGTTCCCATTCCTGTAGCTTTCTCATTTCCCTTATTTACCTTCATGGAAATAAGAAACAGGATTGTGTGTTGGTACATCCATAACGTTGCCCCTTGGGGCCTCTTCAGATCATGCTCAGGGCTGAGAATTCCTGGAGGTGCTGATGGACCACACTGTGTGGAGGTTTGGGCCCAGGTGCATTCAATTTCAAATCCCAGGGACAGAAAAAGACGGGAGATGCAGGAGTTGGCCTGTTAATCCCCTGTCCGTGGAGTTAAGTTAGCATCACCTGGCCGTTCAAGTGCTGTAGGAGGTACTTCAAGGTTTGAATTTTCAGGCTTTTCCTTCTTACAGGGGAAGAGGTGGGCAGAGCTTTGGCATTTTTCCCTCTGTCAGTGTTGGAGGAGGAGGAGGCAGCAGCTGTGCCTCAACATTCTCCTTCTTATTCTCCAGCATCTGCTCTAGGTGTCCTTTGGTATGACTAGCTCCGTGCAGCCACGTGTCCCTGCATACCTGTGTGTTTAGCTGGCACGGGACATGAAAAATCCACACGCTGGCACTGATACCGCTGCCTAAACTACTGCGTGGATGCAGCTGTGCCAGCAGAAGGGAGCGTTGATGCTTTTCTCATGTGTTCAAGGGAAGAGCGTAGCAATGCCAGCATGATATTTTTTTTTCTTTTCCTTAAAACTTGTCCTCTGTCAGGCTCTGGCTTGTCCCCCAGGAGGGAGTGCAGGCTGGGGAGGAGGGCAGCGTTGGTTTTGTCACGGCTGCTTTGTCTTGAGGAGACTGTTGGGCTCTCTCTGGTGAGGAGGCAATTACACCTCTGCTGGGCAGTGCAGTTATGTGGTTTAATTCACATGAAAGCCTTCAGATCCCCCTGCAAGCTGCACTGCAGTCCTGGGGTGTTCTACAAAAAGATTTTGCAGTACCTTACATGTTAAAACTTTAAAAGAATCGATAAATGATGATGGTGGGGAAGCATTACTACTTCTTTAGATATAAAATCTTGCCTGTTGTATTGTTTCAACATATTTTAACCAGACCAACACAGAGAAATGAGATTTTTGCCTGTCTCATCTAGTGTCTGATTATTGCAACCGCATTTAAGTGTAAATGTAAGCAGTTAAAGTTTTATGGTGTAATATTGACATTTCTGTGTGATATTTCTCCAGAAAAGTAAATATTTCCACATTAACTTTTTTTATAATTTAATATTTTCTCTGTAATCACATTGCTTTTGATTTGCATTTCTTTTCAATATTTCTCCAGTATGTTTTAAGCAGAGAGGCCCATAACTGCTGGACATTATTGAGAAAAAAAAAGCTGTAGGCGTAAACCAAGAACATATAGGGAATAATTAAGCTATCTTAAAATTAAGGTATTCAACATTTTTAATAACTTTAAGGTAATTTAGAAAACGTACTTTAGATTCAAATCTTATCACGAAGCTGTTCTGTATGACGTCCACCAGCCTTAATTAAGAACTAAGCAGTCTGCACGCCTCCTTTTAGAGGTTACCGTCCTATTTGTAGTTTGTCTTCTAATGTGCAGTTAATGGTAATGTGGCCTTCATTCAGTTTTGCAGAACTAGGTAGGCTTCTAACACCGCGTAGAGGTTTCTAGTGCAGCGTAAAAACACATTATTCAAGGCATTGCTGTAATAAGTAGCCTCTTCACATTTTCCTTAAGGACAATTAGAAAGAAAAATAAATTCTTTTCAGCATCGCAGATGTGGTTATAAATTTGCTTTCTATCGCTGAGGAAATCTTCTCATCAATATCCTACATGGGAAGGTGTCCGTTCCTTGAAATGTATTTAAAACTTCATGTGGTGAAACCAGAAGGATGTTGTGCGTGTGTGATGAGCTTTCTTGAGTATCGTAACATTTCTTTGTCTGGATGCAGGTGTCCACAGAGCTACTGTGGTCAAGAGTGGGACAGGGTTCTCAAACATTCACACTGTCTGTTTTTTACCACTGCAAGAAGCTGAGTCAGTTGTTGTCTCAGGTAAGAGTTCTTACTGTGGCCTGTGAGCTACCAGGGAGAAAAGTCTTGCAGGAGAACACAAAAGCAACAAACACAAACTGTTTGAATTCCTTAGTAGCAGTGTTTGATGTGGTTTAGTCTACCTGATCAAATCTGTACTTCAAAATTTAAAAGCATTATTGGGCTTTAAAATGCCCTTTCTCTGGAACAGTCTTTGTCAGACACAGGGGAAAAAAGCTTATAGGTTTTCCACACCCGCCTTGCCCGCGCCACAGTGTGCGTGAGGTGACCCTGGTCACTCTGTGACTTTGACATAGAATCATAGAATCACCAGGTTGGAAAAGACCCACCAAATCATTGAGTCCAACCATTCCTATCAAACACTAAACCATGTCCCTCAGTGCCTCGTCCACCTGTCCCTTAAACGCCTCCAGGGAAGGTGAGTCAACCCCCTCCCTGGGCAGCCTGTTCCAGTGCCCAATGACCCTTTCTGTGAAATTTTTTTTCCTAATATCCAGCCTGAACCTCCCCTGGCGGAGCTTGAGGCCATTCCCTCTTGTCCTGTCCCCTGTCACATGGGAGAAGAGCCCAGCTCCCTCCTATTCTAGTCAGGAGCAGGTATTGGTGAGCAGCTACCTTGGGGCTCGACAGTGCGAGGGGATGAAAGGGCCTTGGGAGGGCTCTGGTTCAATGGCCACATCAAACGCTGCTGCAGGCTCTGAGCTTAAAATGCAAGGGTTCACTCAGCATCAGTTGATGATACCAACCATCAAAGACTGTTTAATTTGGAGTTTTGGATCCAGGATGTGAAAGGAATTGAAACGCAAAATGTTATGTAACTTCAGGTTGCTAATGGGCGGTTGTATTGCAGGGAAGGATTAAGGGCAAGCTTTATCCAAAGGCACTTGCAGGAGCTGCAAATATCTGAAATGTTGTTAGGCATCCTTGCAGCTTTTTATTAACAGTAGCTTGCTGAGGCAGGTAATTGTTAAATTGGTAAGGTAGGCTGGTTGCTCGTTTAAATTTGTATTAAAGTGAACTTCCCAGCAAAAGGGAGATCGTCACTGTCATTGATTTTGGCCAGAGAAACAAGCCCGACACCTGCTTTTTGGTTCATACACGCTCAGGGAGCACTGGAGAAACCTGTTTGACAGACTCCAGAGTAAAAGGGAGTTTGACTAGAACCAGTTAAAGTATTCTGACAAAAGAAATAATGAGTAACATTCAGAAACAGTGCAGAGAAGAGACAAACAAAGAAGAAGTGATTGGCCCCTTATGGATCTTGCCTTATATTGGGAAAATCTGGCAAGTATGTTGTTATCAACACATTTGGGATAGAGTATTGCTGGATACAACAATGTCTCTACACTCTTGGTGAGGACGGAGAAAGTATCCTCTAACAAAAGAAGAGGGGCAGGTTTGCTTGCAGCAACTGATGCAGATTAATTCATTATTAGAGACCTTATGCTGGGATTCTTCTGAGGGAACCAAGCTAGAAGTCTTCCCTCAGAGTGTAAGACAACTGTTAAAAATATTGAAGCAAAACAAAGCTGTACAGGTGCTGCTGGTTTTGGACTTAGCTTAGACAAACAAATTCAGAACAGCGATAATGCCAGCTGTCTGCCTTGGGAGGAGGTTTGTGCGCCCTTCAGAAGCTGGAGGAGAAATAGAATCCCAAGCATGCAGTAGGCCATGGACTTTTCTTGTATCAAACCCCAAAGCGGCAATTAACATAACTGAATATTGCACTGTGTGTGGTGCAACATGCATTTCAAACACAGATCAGATTCAGCAGTGGGTTTGAATTAGAGTTTTTCTTCCAGAAACCAACTCCAATTGTAACCAAAAAAAAAATTGGTCTTGGTATGAAGACCTTGCGCTGTGGTGTCACTCAAATCCTGTTAGTGGTGTAGTAGGGCTCTGGTAATTCCCCTCCCTGTTAAGTCGATTGATTTTCAGCTACCTGATTCATCATGATTTTGTCAGGTGTATCGAAGATCCTTTTTATATTCAGCTGTTAGAAAATGGTTTATGTTTCTGTTGATTCTCTTGGTTTTGCATATTTCCTGAGATCAGTGATGTCCCAAATGGAAATTGCCATTTTAGGAGTAGAAATTTCTCTTGAAATTCCGTTTCCTGACCTTCTCAATATATACATGTTGTCCTTTTGAAGTAGATTGTACCGTTTCCCAAGAGACTAGGAAAGCCTGTGCTGCTCTTTCTGTTTGAGTCTTGCGAATGCAAGTGTTACCAAGATATTATGTGTTAAATCTGCAGTGAAACATCATTGATTTCTTTCATTCTTTCCTGTGTGGTAGAAGGGAGCAGAAGAGATTTTAATCTTAGCATTTATCACACCCAAGTGGGCATGGGAGTCACTTTTCTAACTCAAGATATTATTTCTAAAAATACTCTTATATTTATTCAAACTAGCAGCTTGTTTAAGCTTTTATTTCCAAGCACAGCAGCTTTCTAAAGAGCTCTTTTTTCCCAACATACAGACAGTGGGAGCTGCTGGGTATTAAAATTTAAGTGAAATATTTCTGTCCCTAGAGGAAAGGTGCATCTTCAGGAAAAAAAAATGAGTGTCTGCTTAATTGATAGTGACACGTGCTGTATTTGCTTCCGGTGAACGCTTGTGAATATTCTCCCCCTGTGGGTCTCTGTCATTTGCAAACTCTGACCCCACAGAATATAAGCTGTTTTATAAATGAGATCACTTCAGATTTTTCTAAATTTGAGATTGAATGCCAGTTGGGAAGAGGGAGGTGCCGAGATAGAATTATGGTGTAATTAACCAAGCAGTAAAACATCCTGAATTGTGAAGGTTTCATTCAGAGCATTTAACAAGAAGCTTTATCAAGCAATTCTAATAGTAGGTGTTAGATAACAGCAGCCGCAGAGGATGTGGTGTCCCATTAGCAGAGATCGTCTTCCAAGCTGACTTTTTTTTTTTTTTTTTTAATTGGCAAAATTATAACAAATGACGAACTGCTGGGATCAACATGTTGTAATGACCAATTAATGGAAACAAGGAGATGATTTTGTTTCAGAGAATTGATGTGGTGAGCAAGCGGAGCAGATGCAGGTATGCTCATAAATTGCTGAATTGATGCGCTGTAGTACTGCTCCTGAAAGATAAACAGCTGGGGAAGAGTTCAAGGAAGTGTTGATTTTTGTCTTAGTAAGATAAGTACTGACAATCACACTGATACAAATAATGTTTCAGGAGATGATTATTTTACTGGCTTGTATGCTTTGTGTGTTGGAAGTGTGATGGAATTGAGGTCTCCCTCCACTGTGAATTACTAATTTGTTGTTCCTTGGTGCCTTGTGGTGGATTAACTTTGATTTACAATTTTGCTTTTTCTGTGCTGCTTGTCCTCCAGCCTTCTCAGTCTCTTGCCCACAGGTATTTCTCACTTACTTATTCCTTATGTATCTTATTCCTCATTTATAGCCAAGTGTTTTTCAGGGTGAGTAAACTTTGTGAGAGCTTAATGAAATTTCATTTTGCTCATCATTGTCCTTAAAACCTTCCTTCTGGCTAGACAAAATTAAGCTCCAGTCTTTGTGAAGACATTTTTTTTGCGTACAGATTTGACGAGGAACTTCAGCTGATTGCTGAAAACAAGCTAAGATTATGGGCTGGCAGTAGTCACTGCCAATTCTGAATATTAAAGAGGCAGCATCTAGTATTCACTGGGAAAAAAGCCCCTGTTACAACTAGTACTTTGGTAAAGGGACCTGCTAGCCCAACCGTATCTTAAGTGGTACCATGACCAGAGTTATTTGTTGGGTTTTTTTGCCTTGAGGCTGATTACAGATGCTTTTGTTTTGTTTAAGACTAGGCCTGAGGGAAGGGAATGTTTTTTGGGAAATACTCTGAAACTTAATTGCTTAAGTTAGGTGAGAGCAGAGTGTAGAGAGCGCCCTGCAGGTGTGGTCTGCGTGGATGCCCTCAGCTCACTGGAAGCAGCAATAAGCGTATGCAGAGGCTTAAATAGCTCTGTTATGTTTTCTCTGTAACCCTTCACTTTTAAATCAAATTATTTAGAGTTTGTAAAATGTAAAAGCAGTGACAGTTCTTTCGCTTGCTTTCTACTTTGTGAAGCTGGGTATGTCGTCAGTATTGTGTGTATGAAGTAGTCACGTGGCGCAAATAACAGTCCTTCCAAGCAAGCAGAATCAAATTTGTGGGCTCCTACAGGCAAAAAGAACAATACTCCTAAAATTAGTTGCTGAAAGAGCAGCGTTGCTGCTATTATCATTGATATGCTGCACAACCAAAACTGCGGCCTTGTCATGTACATAAAAGGAGTTTTTGAAGGGGGAATGCTTTGGCCTTTACTTGCTTTATTACTTATTACTCACTTTAAATAATACGGTAATAGCGATGACTTGAAAAATAAAAATTGAATGTAGGCTTTGTTTCTTCCCCAGACAGGCTGATGTGCAGAATCCTGAGGAACCTGCGTCTTGTATTGCAGATAAGGCAGCCAGTTTCTAACACAAGCTACTTTCTCCAAAGAGTAATTAGTGCTCTTCGACTTAGACATGCTGAGTAAGAGAGGGTATGTTCTGATGCCTGCATCAGATTTCCCCTTAATCCTTAGGTGGAGGTTATGCGTGTGCCAGTGATGCTAAAGAGTTCCGGCAGAAATGTGGAAAAATCCCAGCTCTATCCCAAGTAGATCTTGTCTCTGGAAGCATAAATCCTGAAGAACAAGTGGAAAATGTTGTTTGGGCTGAGGAGAGCAGTATGAAAACATTGATTGTTGAGCTCATTCATAGGCAAACTAAGAAAATGTATAATACAGACTGGGAAAGAGTAGAAGTGGGAGAAACCTGTCCTGAGAGGCTTCTGATCAAACGAGATGAGCGAGTGATGTACTCTACAGGTTTTGAGAATGCTTCAAGTATTTAATGTTGATAACAGTTAATCTGAGCCACGATAAAATAATTTCCATGCTGACTCTCAGCTGCATTATTTTGCGTTGCCAAGTCCAACAACATAAAGCACTGAGGTGAGAAATGTTTACCTGATTTGTTCAGAAAACCTAACTTTACAGCTGTTGTGATCCTCGCTTATTCTGTAGCAGCTATGAAGCCTCAGCCATTTTCCTTGCAAAAAGGCAAGTCAAGTCTGCGTTATCTGTTTCCATCTGGTTTCCCTTTCTTCGTTGTCTGAAAAGCATTAGAAAGAGAGAGAGGCAGGTCTCCAAAGCTGATAAGAAGCGTTATTGTGTTTCACTTTCCACGGTGATAGCTACCAGTGTGTGTTCTAATACTGCTTGTCTTCAGGTGTGCAATACTGATACCTCTTACTCATCCAAATTGCAGAACACGGAGTAGTCATCTCATTTAGGCTTCATCTAACAGTATAGAGACATCTGCGCAGGAGATACGTGTATCTCAAGTTTGTTCTTCAGAATGCCTCTTATTTCCAACATAAAGAAGTGGGAATTTTGGGGGGATGTCACAGGGTAGCTCTTCTGAGAACCAATGTTCAGATTAAATCCAGCAATCAGCTTGAGTGTACCTGTTTCTCTCTTTTAAGTCATAAAAAGTCTCTATAGCAAATCTCAGTGTGTTAGGGTATAGCAAATTCACATATTGACTCCGTGGGTATTTAAAGCTGGGAGTTGGAAAGGAATCCATCTCACCAGCAGCCTTTACAGGTAAGAATTAGAGGTGGGTAAGTTTATTTAGGGTGTATTCCCCCCACTTATACTCACAACTACTAGGGCAAAGATAATATTAGACCGAATAATCTCTCTGGATGTTTTCCTTCTAACCAAGATTTAAAAAATTAGTTGTTGTGATGCCGATTATTGGATCTTTGTGTATCTAAGTGGCTGAGCGTGGCTGTCAAACCAGTGAAGCTGAACGCGAGTTAACTGAGATGCAGCCTTGTGTACTTGCTAACGCAGGAAGAGTCCTGCCTTTCCTTTCTTAGGACTGTTGCATTCTTCACAGGCTTAATGCAGCAATTGGAAAAGTCAGACCTGTAATTCACTACGAGAAAAAAACATCCAAAACTGTCTGTTGAGAGCAGGTGGCCTGCTGCAGTTAGCCTACATCAGATCTAATGCAATTATTGCTACAAACTGAGGCCTTTTCAAATTCCTTTTATTCCAGCACTGTAGAATATTCTTAATCTTGAAGTAATTTATGTCTGCCTCCGATTGGGAAACAGTTCGGAATGAATGAAGTGGAAAGACACTTCCAGCTCTACATATGCAATATCATTTAAATTTTTATGACTGACTCTAGGGCCTAAATATGCTTTCATGTGCACTTAGGAAGCTGCTGTCAGAGTCTACGCTGCATAGCTAAGGGTAGAATTTGGCCTGTTATGCCACTATATTGTATTTTTTCTTTTTTTTTTTTAATTTAAACCCTACCAAACACAAAGCAAAAAGCCTCAACCACAAAACTAGGAATCCATGAAATTGTCATAGCACATTTTACTAGCTGAAAATATTTCTTTTTTTACGGTATTTTGAAATTTCACTGTATATTTACAGAGATTTCTCCCAGACATCCTAATTTTAGCTGCTTCTTCCTGGCTCTCTGAAGAATCAATGAATTTACTCCAGAAGCATTCATGGATCAATAGGCTTTGATGATTAGCAGGTCATGACCAGGTACAAAATGCACGTTGTAAAACCCAGGCTGTTGTATTTTCTTGAATCCTTCCTCAAAAAAAAAAGAGAGAAGGGGTAGCTTTGAACAACAGGCCTCTTTGAATGGATTAATTCCCCATGTATTTCAAAGGGTTGAGACTATGCTGAATAAACTACAACTGTGGAATTAATTTTCAGTGACTTGAGAATTCAGCTAGCTGACAAATAGTTTTCTTAGATAAGCTAGGATGCTAGGGATGAAAGTGAGACAGGGAAAGAGCCTGAAGAGGAGCACTGTACATTAAGTTTTTGTTTTTTTTCCTGCCCGCCCACCTTCTGTTGTAAATGGAATTGCACAGAAGTGGCTGCTTTGCTGCTTTGCCTTTTCGGTCGCATATTCCTGATCGCAGGGCTTTGTTTTCTTGTGCAGGACTGGGCATTAACAACTCTTAACCTCAAATGAAGACAAATAGGGCTAATTTGTGTCTGCTAAGAGTGCTAAATTAATCTTTAGCTCTGCAGCGCTCAACCACAGCCCCTGAAATGATCTGTCTAGACTTTTTCGAGAAGCGTTCCTAGACTTGTGCAGCTTTTGAGAGTCTCTGTAATAATTGTATTCCAGTGCTGTATTACTTCAGCTGCTGGTATGTGAAAATGGGGAGGTTTAAAATGGGTGGAAGGTTTGAAGTGGCAGAGTACTTAACAGTATGACAACAGACAGGGTTACGAGTTACATTTGTTTCTTGTTGAGAAACTAATCTTGGGGTGTTTTCAGTCCTTTTCCTTTCTTACTCTCCTATCCTCGAGGTTGTCATCTTCATATTCCCTTTCATTCTCCTTCTTTCATGGGTATTTCAGTTTTAGATATATTTTCCCCACCACCACTTTTTTTAATCCATCAGAGTTGGTCATGTTTGACAGAAGGACAGATGTTTGAAAGGTAATGACATATCCGCAAGTTTCATGAGAATAGGCGTACAGAAGAGGCTTAATTGCATGCAATTAAAGGAAAGTACTTATTATGAGACACTAGAGAATCCATATAGAGGAGTGAATTTAAAAATGATTCCTCTGCAGAAAAAAATGCCAGTGGAGTTTGTAATTGATAATGAGCATCAGACTGCTGTAGAATCTTATTTGAATAGTGCCAGGCTCCTCGCTATGTATGCATCAAGCTACATTTATGGTGGAGGCTCAGGAACGTTAGCGTTAAATCTGGTTCTCAATCTCCTGGCTTAGTAACATAAAGGACATTTAATTCTTTTAGTACTGCAGCTAGAAAGGTGGCGATGGGCCTCCAGCCCTGTGTGTGCACTCCCGTTAGTTAATTACCTGACCAGGTCTGACCCACAGTGCTGATGGGAACTGAAATAAAGTCTTCCCCAGGGCAATATTATTTGCTTTGTCCTCTTTTGGGATATTACTGCTTTTTTAATTTTTACTGTGATACGAAACGGAAACCTGTATTTGGATCAGCACGTCCATAGCAATTGATGTTTTGGATGCTCGCTGTATGGACTTAATCTGTGGTGAAAATGCTTTTGTTCTACTGCAGCATTATCAAAGGCGTTTTGTGGGCTTTCCCTCGTGCCTATCTTTAGGGAAAAAGAGATTTGTCTCTGTAGTTGCAAGGTGCGTGTTGAATTTTTAGGGCTATTGACAGTTTAATTCAGGAATGATCTAATTAGGGATCCAGAGAACTGGATTCAACGTATCCTTAAGTATTGGCCGTCCTGAGAGATGCTCTGGCAGATGGTTAGTTCAAAGTGAGTTTACCTTGGGCTCAGTTTCTTTAGACTGACAGCTTTTTTTACTCAATTAAATGAGACAACTGTCAAAAGAACAGACTCTGAGTTGATGCAAATAACTCTGCAGCACAGATAAAGCTTAAATGTGTTCCTTGAGTCAGCTGAAACTGTCAGGTGCTTTGAGTAACTAGTTCAGCCAGCCAGAAAGGCACACTGGCAAGTGGAAGAAAAGGTTGGGAGGTGCCTAAAAATAAAACAACTCCCAGGTTTTTTTATTTTTTATCTGTTTTCATTGATTTTACTTTTTGCTACATACCGATATGAGATGTTGGGAACTGTTCCTTTACTTTCACTCTGGTATTCATTTAAGTAAGCAATTTTTGTTACATTTTAATTATCCTCAGAAGTTTATTTGTTGTTAATGTGCCCGGCGTCCTTAGGCTATGAAAGCATGAAAATAATGAGCTATTATGATGGAGCTGTCAGGCAGTCCCCAAACTAACTGTCCTTTGCTCTGAGATTTCAGCTGTTTGCAAATAAATTAATATGGTTTCTTTCATGGCAATTTAGGAATTCGTCTGTGGTGCTTATAGCTAAAATCTAGCGTGTGCTCTTCTTCACCCTCTCTTGCCTCCCCTCCAGATGAACTAAAGCGGCTCTTCCTGGTGCTGATCTGGCTGATCGCTGCCTTTCTGTTCTCTCCATTCAGTCCCTGCAGCTTCTCTTTCCTCATGAATTACTAGATTTCATGAACTTCAGGGTAATGAGGGGGTCCTGCTGCTACTACGCTGCCATTTGGATGGCATCTTCTCTGCACGAGGCTTCATCCAAGGGAAAATTGGAATTGAAAGTAGACAAAATATTCTCACGGGTGAAGCAGAAGCCACTTGTCTGCTGCTAACCTGAAAATGAGTTGCAGGCAGCTTAAAAACCTGGAAGTAGCTGTGGAATAAGAACAGCAGAGACTCAAAGAGAGAAGCCAAAACCTGGGGTGACTATGGAGAAGGCTGCGATGTGTGGGTACCTGCGGGTGCACTTTGAAATGCAGAGTCCTCGAACAGAAACTTGTTAAGACTTTAATACATTTTTAATTGAGAAAAGGAGGGGGGGGAATTGATTTCCTTTTTCAAGAGAGCAGTGGGACGGGGCAGGGGAAGAACGGTGTTCATCTCATGAAAAAGCAGATTAACTGGTTTTATCAAACCCCAGTTTTTATAATAGTTTTTGTATGCCCTCAAATGTGAACTCGTGGAAGGCTCACAACTCACCATAGTCTAAGATGATTAGAAGTTTTATCAAAACTTTCTGATTTTAAATTCTTACGAAGCGAGCAGAAAGTCCCCTGTGGGAAGCAGGTTTAACTCTGTTAGTGTATGGTACTGTCGCTGTGTTCCAAGAAGCATTTTCTCCAAAGGCTAGTAGGCTTTGGCAACTTTCATTGGCTGATTCAGTGCTTCAACTTCCATTCCTCAAATGTATCAGAAACACGAAGCTTTGAAGTCCTCCTACCTGTGGAACTTCTATGTTGTTACTTCAGCGTGAACCTGGGGATGAGAAAGCCACTGCTATATTTGGGCATCTCCTCCGTGCCAGCTTTGTTGCCAGCGTCCTGAGCAACTGCTTTTAATCATCCCTCCTGTAATTATAGATTGCCCTGGTTCTCCTGCTGTCAGCACAGCGTAAGTCATAGAGCAGTGTACAATACCAGGCTCGCATAAAATAAATATAACCACTTCAGCACTCAGGAGGCTTATGTTTAAAATGTCTTCCTCCCTCATTAGGATGGGTATTTCCAGGACTTCTGCGATTTGATTTGCATTTCAGCTTGATTCTAAAAGGCACATTGTGGTCTTGGGTAAAAATAAAAAAAAAAAAAATTATAAAAAAGCCGAGTCCAATGAGTTGTGTTGAGTATTTGCATTTAAAAAACATATATATATGTCACTTGATACATTTTCATGAAGTTACTTAAGTCTTTTTAACCAGGCGCATTAAGCTCTAATTTCAGTCTCAATGAAAATGCTGACTATAATGGAAGTTAAAGAGAAGTGATGAGAACATCAAAGGCCTTGTTATGTCTATTAGGAAACAAGATAAAGAACTGTCTGCAGGCCTAGAGGGAAAAGGGAATGATGATGCCAGGAGTAATTGGGAGGATGGGTGCGGCTTGTGGGTGTCATCCACAGGCATTGAAGGTACCAGGAGTGTCTGGGTTGGTATAATCTCGGAGGTAGGCAGGGCTTTTGGTGGCAAGCATGTATACAGAGGCCAGCAGCCAGCCACTGGCACCTATTTTTGATGTCTGGAAGTTCATTTTTTTGTTTGACTTGTCAATGGGAAAATTGTTGATTGCTACTAGAACTGTTTAAAGCCAGCGTATTTATCTGGCACAGCTTCTTTACCGTAGTGCCGCACAAGAATGATTCTGATAATAGAAGTTTATAATTCTTCCAGCAGATGTTGCCAGAAGAGATTCTTATGTATCTTCACGGGAACATAACTTATTGAAGAGCACTTGGTTAGATCTAATTCTAAGCTCTTTCATCTGTTGTTAACACTGAAGAATCACCTTTTTTCTTTTAGATACATATTTTTGAAGAGAGGAAGCAGAGAAAGCATCAGTTCATTAATTATTGGTCGTACCCTTTGAATTTCCTTAGTGTCCAGCAGTACTGCCCAGCCAGGGCTGTGTCAGTTTTGAACCTGTAGGATTGGTTTGGCCAAAGCTGCGCCGTGCACTAACTGCTGAAAAGCACTTTGGCCAGCTGCTTTTATCTTTAGGGAAGAGAGCTACGGATGTAGAACGCTCTATCACCACTCATCAGTCTGATTATTATGTGAGTTTATTAGATTTTATTTCTAAAAGTTATGCCTTTGGGCAATTGATGGGGCTCTTTAATGTCATTCTGGAGTTTCCTGAAGAAGATGAAAAAACATTATGTTTGTGTGATATGTAAGCAGTGAATCTAGTGGTGTTGAAGGGGTTGGACTTGGCCAGCTGCGCGCTGTAGAGGGGACCTGGACGTGCTCAGTTGGTGCCCTCTGGATTTTGGGCTGTCCAGCAGTGCAGGCAGAGCTGCTTTCTTGGCTGGCTTGCAGAATGTCTAGAAATCCCTGGTGAGTTTTATAAATCCTGCTTTTCAGCCCCAACAAGATTTGCAGTTGAAAGGAAGTGAGCACGTCATTTTCAGAACCCAAACGGTGCATGCCTGTTTATAAATGTGTCAGCATATGCTTTTTTTTTGTTTAATTTTATTAAACAATTAAATTTTCTTCACTATTCCCCTTTCTTTTTTCAGTTCTTATTTCAGTCTGTACTTTGTTTATGAACAGAATTAATTTGATGAGTTTCAAGAGACGGTCTAATGTGCTTGTCTTTTAAATGTATTAAAACATTTGTGGATGTGGCTTCGGTACACGCTTTCATCGTGTCGCAGTCAGATTTTTAGCTTGCAGGGTTTCGGCATATTTGCTTTAAATGCCTTTCCTTTGGAACAGAATAATCTACAAAGAGCTTTGACACATTCTATCTCTAACCTGTGAACTGGAGGATAAATTGTCATCAGGAGGTAATCCAGTGGAAGTCAATGATAGGATCTTCTTTCCCTCTGCCATCTCCTCATTCGTTTAAGTTTGTAAACAATTTTCTGTCTAGAAAAGTGAAAACTGTTCTAGCAATGATGGAAGTTGGTTTTCACTCTGAAATAAGTGCAGGCATTTCCCAGCAAACCCTAAAGGTGTGTCCGAGACAGAAGTCGGTGGCCTCTGGGGTCTGACCTCACCCAAGGGAAGCTCTTGAGCTGAGTGAAGTGCAAAATCCCATCCCACCCTCCCCCCTCCAAAACCCCAACCCAAACCGCTTCCTCTTCCCTCCCCAAAAGACCCAAAAGAGAAAAAAAGCACAACCCCCAAAACAAACAAAAAATAAACCAACAAAGGAGCAAGGTAGCTTCGTGGTATTTTGGATTTATTCTTATATAGTGGTATATGTCAGAGGCCCTAAAATGAGACTATAATGAGGCTCAAGGAGCCTTTTCTAGAAATACTTCAGTTCTGAGCTGTTCATGTATTTACTGCTGCTTCCGTTCGGGTTTGTTTCCTGCTGTTGGTTGGTTGAGCTGTGTTATCGTTACCTGACACTGTTCCAATGTCAGTCCCTGTTTACCAATTCCAGCTAAAGGTAACTGAGTGACTTGCCTGTTGATAAATGATACAGGAAGGAAAAGAGATTCACAGATTATTGTTAACTGATAGTCGTAGGGAAGCACTAATTGCAAGTGCTAAAACAGTTTCATAACAGTGCTAATAATACACTCTGTTCTCATTATAAGGCTCCCTGTTATGATTTCATCACAGTGCAAGCACGTGCACTTTGGCTCCTCTCTGCATTAAAGCCTGGAACTGTCTGTATTGCTGGTGCCTGCTGTCTGAATGCATGTAGAGGAGAAGGGAGCCAGCTTCGTCACTGAGCAACCGTGCTTTCCTCAGGGTTTGTTGTTCCATCTCCCTCTTGCAGTGGCCGTTACCACCAGGTTTTTTCTAACAGGCAGACCGAGCCCTCCATGTGGGAGGGACCCGTCTCATCGTTTCTGTGGAAGAGGGAAAGCGAAAAGGGCCCTGTGTCTTTAAATTTCTGTTATTTCACATGGTCTGCCTGGCACTAGACCTCTGTCCTAAACCTGCAGAGTTAAATTTACCCAGAATGACAACTGTATACTCAGGGTTTAGTTACATAACAGCAGTTGCTGCGTTTCACATTGCACTAATCCAAACACTGCGATAAAGCCGGCCATGAAAAAGCTGGCTGGTTTTGGTGTGTTACATAGGCAAGAGGATAAAGAGCTTTTTAATTTTCATTTCTGTGCTGCTGAAACTATTCCCTGACTTGGGTGTCTGGCCATTCAGTGGCTTAATATTTAGTGCTTTAACTGATGTGTTGGCAGATAATGATGTTCGTTGCACAACTTTCTGAGTTATGAGGATGGGCGAGAAGGTGCTTGTGTCTGTAAGTAACAGGCGTGCACCACTGTGTGCGTTTAGATAATGGTGTTATGGTTAGAATCCTGTAAGGTGCAGCATTCAGGCACTGCTCAGCTTTCTTGGACCCTTCTGAAACTGCCTTTGCTCCTGTTCCCCAGCAGCTCGTCCTAGCCGTACTCAGAGGAGAATCCTTGTGCTAACATAGAGCAATTACCTCTGCATGCTCACTCGTCCACAGCGGTCAGATCATCTGCCGCGTATCCCATTGTCGATGTGTTACGGCTCGGCCTCTGAGCCCTGCTGAGAACATGCCTAAGTGCACTGTCGGGTTCCCTTTCTGAGTGCAGGCGTTCAGTTCTCCATGGGAGTGTTTGCAGAGCTTCGGTAAATAATAAAGACATTTCTCCGGCTTCTCATGTGTTTAGTCAAAATGTGAACTCTCCCAGGAGGTGAAGCGAGGCTGGGGGGGAGGAAAGCAGAGGATGTTAAAGATTTGGATTCTTGCAAGGTCTTGGATTTGGGAGACAGCTTGTGTCAGGCTGAGTATTTCCTTGAAACTTCCTCCACATCATTGCTGAGCTCCTGTGCTTCTCCCTCATCTTTGTATTTTAGCTGAGATCTCTGAGGCAGTGATGTTTTGTGTATTATTCAGTGCTAGCATCGCAGTAAATAAAAATGAACACCCTCCATGCCGCGTGAGGAGCCTGGAAGTTGGGTGCTTGTACCTCAGATGATCCTGGCGAGGGGAGGTGGCGTGGTGTTTCTTTTCCCTGGGAAAATGCCTGCGGTCTGCAGAGGAGCTTGGCAAGGAGCCACTGAAATCTCTCAATGCTCCGTTGCCCAGCGCGCTGTCGGGCTAACCTCGGACGGGAACCTGCGGTGTGCGGAGGAGACCTGAGCACGGCAGCGAGAGGGGCCCAGGGCAGGACGGGCTGTGCTCTACAGCATTAGGGGATCGGTTTTGGGTGGTGAGGAGAAACATTAGGAGTCTAAAAGGAAGAGCGTAGAACCAAGTCATTGAGAGAATGAAGTGTACCATAACCCTTGCAGAGTATTGCTGGTGGAAGAAGTTGTGCTAGTGTTCAGGCTCTTCAGACCACTCTGTAGTGCATTCAGAAACATCATTGAATGTCATTCATAGTCACATTCCAGTTGGAAAGAAAAAAAAGCTGCACCGTGGGACTCAGGTGGCTGTTCAGAACAATATGTTGCTGTTGTTAAATACGATTTAGAGATGTCATTCTTAACCATATAATTTATTTGGGTTTTCGTAACTGTAGTCTTCCTATGAATTTTTATGCACAGAACTGCTAGGATTAGTCAGATAGATGTGCTGGCCTTGGAAGGAGTACACTGAAATTATTTGCATGGATACATTACATTTGATCTCACGCATCCCTTTCTGAATTCAGAGCATGGTCAAGAAGTCAGAAAACAATAAAAAAAATATTTTCTCAAGCCAAATCAGCGCTGCGGTCTGCGGTACAAGAAATCGGTGCTTGCATAGGTGTCCAAGAACAAAATGGTTTGTCTCTTTCTGCCTCAAGCAGAGCTTACAGGAGCTAATAAGGAGCCGTAGTTAGATGGTAATTGAGTGTTCGGAGATGGGCCTCACTCTTTTGCTGCAGGTTGATTTGAAAACTCCAGCATAATGGATTAAAAGTTTTGGTTTGTATTTTTCATTTGGGACAGACAGAGCTCCATTTATGAGTGTTGCCTGATATTTGTCTTTTATTTGAGAGCTAATGGGCTTATTTTCACTTTTCAATGAACGCATGTACTGTTCAACCCAATTAGAATCAGGAGATATAAAACACTATTTTTTCCCCCCCTTTCCTATTCAGCTCTCCCGTGTTTCATAATTTGTGTTCCACTTCTTGGACGCTATTGTATGAAGAGCCATTTTGTTTTTTACTTTCAGGATGGGAACACTCAAGAGAGTGTGACAGTGAAATAGAATGTCAAGGAAAAAAAACCATGATTCTTGTCTCATTTGAACGTTCTAGAAAATCTCTTTGGTTGTGGTTAAGGACTGTTTCCTAGCTTCATCTTTGTATAGTTAATTCCATGTTCTTAAAAGGCAAAAATGGATGTGCTAATGTAAGTCACTTTCTTTTAAAAATGGTATCAGAGGTAGTACAGTCGTTGTTTTAGAGTCCAGACATGAGCTGCTAAAGCGTTAGGAGCTGTAGAGTTAATGCATTATATGTTGTTGCTTTCAGAAAAAAAAAAAAGAGAAGAAAGGGACAAGGGGAAGGGCCTGGTCCCAACCTCTTTGAGCACTAAATGAAACTGTTCTTTTAATAGAGACAGCACTATTTCCAGACACGTTTTGTGTTCGTCTTCATACATCAGCAGCTCCAGTCTGTGACTTGGTCTCTTGAGCAGCGCTGCCATGTAGTTTAAATACTTCGTGGAGATCTGCAAAGTGGCAGTGGTCAGTGCCTGTGTTAGCTACCTCATCTTTGGCTTTTCAAAGCCTTTTCCTTCCCCTTAAAACTTCTTTTTGTTTGTCAGTAGGAATAATCCTCTGTGTGCCAGAAGCTCTGGTTTGAGAACAGTGTCATGAAGTTGATGTAGGTTGGTTTTTTTTTCCCTAATAGCCTGGGCAAGCAAAGCACTGAAAGGTTTCCAGGGGATTTTTTTGCTGCTACTGGTGACTTTTTTTCTTTAAACGAGGTAACTGTTTTCTCCTCATTATGAAAAGACTCAACGTGAACCTGCTTGTCTTCCAGCTTCACCAACATTCGTAAGAGATTTCAATACAACAAGCTCTGTCACTGGTGTTCTGAAGTTTTCCTGGAATTTCATGGGTGTCTGAATGCAAATGTACTCTCCCCCCTCCTTTTTTTTCTTTCCTGTTTGAAGGTTAGTTTTCTTTAGGGTATCACTTCATTCCTGCCAATCTGATAAAGCTAACTTAATTAAAAATATTACCATTAGATCATACAGTTCTCTTTATTAGTTTAGTCCATGGGGCTTCTTTTCCACTGGGAAATTATATACTTCAAGAACTTGCGAGGGTACCCTTGGCTGGCTTTGTTTAATGCAGCTGCTTTAATGCTCTCCATCAGATTAATGTTTTTCCAGGTCTTTTCTTGCAGGTACACTGTTACTCAGAGATAACTCTGATTGCTCAGATCTGTGGAATTTGCTGCGGAGCAGTGCTCTGATTGGAGGGGTTTATGGCAAAGCATACACAATCATTTGGTTTGGTTATTTACTCCTTTTCTCCCTTTCTTTCCCTCTCCTTCCCCTCCTCCCTTATTTTTTCCTTCCAGGAGAAAGAGTTGCCTTTCTCTGTATGGACTGTTGGAAATTCTTATTTTCTGCTCCAAGGATTTTTTGGCTTTAGTAGGCGGGGAAAGTGGGGGGGACTGCTAGAGAAATGATGTGGCTATCCTCTATTTCTGGCTAGCACTTTTAAGCAATAACATTGACAGCTCGTTTAGCTGAGGCCTAGTCTGCAGGCTTTGATTGTACTTCTTATTGTGTTGTGGAGGAGCCACACGGTAGTGAATGCTGGGAGTAACCTTAATGCTGTGTTATACGATCCAGGGGCATGGGAGAGAGGAGTAGAGCAGTGTGTAAATTCTGTGCTCTAAGACAAGTTGTGGTGTGACCTGGTGTATGCGACCTCACCTTCATTCTTGAATTGTGCTTTCCATCCTCTATCTACCATTCCTGGTGAGTATTCTCCTCCCATGTGTCAAGCCTAGCGTGATCCTCGATAGCTCTTCAGGCTGCCCTACTGCTCTGGTGCAGTTAGTACGTGCCACGTGTTACACGTTTGTTGAATATACCCAATTCTTTCAGCAGAGACACAGTTTTCTCTTTGCTATCTACCATTGCATCGCATCTAGAATTCAAGTTGTTGCTTTTAACTACTTTTAACCCCCCGATGCAGGCGAGATAAACTTTGTTTAATGCATCAGCCTGCAGAAGCGGATTGGTGATTGCTACTGAGCGCTGTTGCGGTCTGCGTCAGCCCCAGCCTGGGCAGCTCCACAGGCTTTAGCTAACGTAGTGGTCGCTAGGGACGAGCTGCAGGACTGAAGGATCACTGCGTGCAGCTGTGCTTGGGGCTTGCTTCTAACCTTTACAGTAACCGCGTTGTGTTTGAGGTGTTGGAGGTGGGACTGTTGTTTCCAAACATCTGCCTTTCGAGATGTGTGACCTGATTACCTACATACCTGTATTAGCCTGTACAAGAATTAGCATTGTTTGTGCTCTAACAATTTTTAGGTCAGTCTCTGAATGTTGAATCCATCCTCGAGGCCAAACGCTCTTCTCCTTAGACTGGCAGTCCGACTGAAGTGAAAGTGAGTAGGCTTTTGCCTCCTTCATCTCGCCTGTTTTGTTTTCATGGGAAGTGACTGCTGTAGCTTAGGCCATGCTTAATGCTAACATCCAGGCGGCATTATTTTTCAAAATGCTCCCTCCCTCATAATTAAAATTCATGAGCGGTTCCCCGGAGAGCCACCTGAGGTAACAGAGTCTTTTCAGAACGCCATTAATATACAGGAACACTGAATACAGGCATTTGGCTGCGTTCACTCTTCCTCACTCTTCCCTGGCTGGCCGCCTGTATGTGTTGTGGAACAACAAAACTGAAATCTGGACAATTTATATTTCAGTAGTGATGGGATATTCTCTCTTTCCCTGTCACTTCACATTAAGGACCTGCCACTAATAAAACTAATTAATAACTCTTGGCTCCATGCAGAACGCTTGGACTCCCTGGTGCTGGCGTGGTGCCACCGTAGCTTTTGAAAGAAGTGCTTCATCTTAGTCAGGGACAGGATGAATATTTCTCCACAGTTCTAATTGGACAAAGTGCTTCGGCGTTTCAAAGGCAGCAGATTAGCAGGCTGTAGATCCTCTAGGTGGGATCCGTAGCCTCTCAAATGGTCAGCTGGGAGGGGCGATAACAGCGATCCCTTAGGGCGGGTGCATGTTACACCTGCGAGAAGCAGGGAGGTAGCTTGAGAGGACAATGAAATAGTGTCAAAGCGATGCCTTTGACTGCTCTGAAATCATCTGATTTAATGATAGAAGCTGCACTGACCAAATGACAGCCTTGCTGAGAGGTTTCACCTCTTTAGGAGGCTTTGTTGGCATTATGATGCCACTTGTGGGCGTATTTTGGTTTTTTTCTTCTCACTACTGACATAACTGTGCCAGCAAAATTTTGTAGTATAAGCTAGGCTGCGTTACATAAAAATATTGGTCTGCCTTCTACTCTCACCCTTCTTTCTCCCTTTTAGAAATACTATTTTCTTGCACACTCCAGCTTTGAGACCCTTTCCACTGATGTATTTATGTTCAAGTCTAGTGGGGGGGGTCTTAGTGGTATATATCATGGTATATATGTTTATTCTTGAACAGATCCTTATAAACAAGACTGTTCTGTCTGAGACCTGTGCAGTGCTCGGCATGTCTCTTAGCTCCTGCTCAGGCAGCTGCAGTTCTTTCTTGACCCCCCCCCTTTCATACATGCTTCGTTTGGAAGGGTCAGTGCAGCAAGGAGTATGGTTGAACGTGGAGTTGTCCAGAGAGTTTCTATCAAAGAAAATTTAGTGAAAAACTTCAATTTGAATGCATGTAAAGAAAATAAATTGCGAAGAACGAGCCCTTTTGGATTTGTGACCTGGTAAAGTGTCTAAACCCTTCCCACTATTTTCCTTAACTTTCTGAACGTACCTCCATATTTTTAGGGATTATTTTTAAGTTAAGTTATTTTTTAGTGCTTTACAAAAAGAGAGGCTTGAAGCTTAGTAGATTCATAGCTGGAAATATCAAGCATTGATTTAATATCCCTCAATGTATCAGGAAAACGAGCATCTTTTCCCCATCCCACCCACCAGTTCACTGTCAATATAAGACACTACTAATTTATTGCTATTAATTTGTTATGGCGTTGGCTGTTGCTTTACTGACAAAGGTGGATTCTCTTGCAGAACTTGCTGTACAAGTTAAATGAAGCTGGGGAGGGTGGCAAATACTGGATTGGAGGTGGAGAAGGCTGGCAGCGGTGTGAGCATCTACAAGCCTGGCTACCTCGTAAGACTGAGGTTTTCATAACCGTGTGTGTGTATGGTGGGCTGGTGCTCAAAAACACGCTTGAAAGATGTTTCCCTGAGTTCCTGGTGCCTCTCAGTACTTACAGAGTCTTGGCAGTCATGGTGACGGAGCTGCTGCAATTAATATGCAGCAGGTGCTAGGAAAGGAAGGAGTGCTTCTGCTTAACCACTGTAGTGTCTCTTTTAACAGGAGGAATATATAATCAAATATATGTGGAGTTGTTGCTTTTTTCAAGTTCCCTTTCCTGTTCATTGTGGATATTGTAAAATATGTGAAGCGAGTCCAGCTCTTTTCTGATGATGTAAATCTGTAGCGCCACTGACTCCACTGTCACTGCTTTGGAATCACCCCAGTGAAACTTCAGAGAAGAATTTGCCTGCTGGTCTCGTTGCCAAGTAAACTCAAAAGTGCCAGGATAAAGTTACTGAAAAGGAGCCCCTTGCTCCGCAGGTCCTGGGGAAGTATTAAAATCCATGTTGTGCTGTCAGACGAAAGGAAGAGCCCCAAACTCCCAGCTATACGCTTGTCCTAGTCCCATTCTTCCAACAGTTCTCCTTGACGTTACACTTTAATCCTTTCCAGCAGAACAGCCAGTTGGCAGCCTCACGGTCTCAGAAAATATAGTCGTTGTTTCTTCCCCCAGCATTAAAAAGGGGGAACGTTGGCCAGAATTATAACTGGTAACTTCAGTTCCCTCATTACCGAAAAAGCTTTCAACTACTGCCATCTCCTTCAATTTTTGTCTGCATGTCAAGAACAAGAAAACAGCTGAGCAGAAGTGTTTCTCTCCAGCTCTACTGCACTGAGTTTGTTTTCAGTTCTTTATTTGTGGAGTCAGAGGTGATGTGTAAGTGTAGGATCTGTGAGACCTGACCCTCCGTTCTCCCTGGGATTTGCTGTTCCCTCTATATCTCCCCCCCATCTTTGCGTCTTTGTTTGTGGACGATTTTTGGTGATTAAAGGGCTGCATTTTTCTCTTGAAAAACAGTTGTCTTCATAGAAAGTTAAGCTGGGGGTGGGGGGCATCTTTCCCACTAGTGATTTGTAATCAAATCCATGTTTTCTAGACAAAAAAACTAAGTAGTTTGTTTCTTAGCTTAAGGAATTTTTTTTAAGTAGTGTTTAGGTTTTCGTTTTGTTTTTGTTTGTTTTTTTTGAAGGTGTAATCCACAATAGCGTGCTGGGGGAGGAAAGCAGATGCTGGGTTATTAAATTACCACCATGCTGCAAATCACCGTGTAGCAGAGGAAGGCAGGAGAAGGGTGCCAGTGATCAGCAGTGCAGGAGAGCTGTCCTGGCGTGATCGGGCTTGAGGATTAGGGGAGAGCATCAAAGGAGCTACGGGTGACAAAATGTGCTGGGCATCTAAGCAGCACCCGAGGAAGCTTGGTTATATAGATTACAGGAATGAGAATCAGGCTTTGGTACTGCAGAGGTGCTGCTGAAAGCAAAGCTGCTGTTGGATTTGAGTTTTGCAGGGAGTTACACTTGCAATGAGAGGGCTTTGTTTCAGGGTATTGAACTATTTGTGTCCTTATGCTGCTGGGATTTTGTGATTTTGTGTTATTCCCTCTATAACCAGGTGTGGATACAGTTCTTTTTGTTCAGAATTGTTACTTGCAGTCAGAATCTAGGATGTGGGTGGCTACTTGCTTGGGGGTTTTGTCTTTTTCCCAATATCTGTGCAGATTCTTTGTAAGGAGAGTATGGCATGGGTGCAGCTTCAGAACGTCTCGACGTGCTCAGCTTTAATCTATAAATAAAGGAAGTCCCAGTCTCACCACAGAGTTAAATTCCTGGGTGCGTAGGGAACACAGTGCTGTGTATCACTCTAATTCTTGGAGGCTGATACAAGGCAATTGGGAAGCCTGGAAGTATTTCTACAGCTGATTTCTTAAATGGGACTGCTGAGAGACGATAATGCAATGCTTGTTTGTGGTTAGTAGTCAGAAACAGCAGCGCTTGATAGCACAGTCTTCGGAGGGTTCTCTGCAAACGTAAAAAACAACTGGTATATGTCAAATCAAAATGCAGGATCAAGTCCTGATTGCTGCAGTGTAGCACTCAGCCTCTCTGGCTTCGCTTTCCCTCCTGCTATGGGCTTGGCAGCTCCCTGCGTCCTTTGTACGTGGAAAGCGGTGTGGGCTGCTGAGGCAGCGTGCTTGGAGAAGCACCTTCCCCAGGTTCAAACCCCTTCGCTAGCAAATGCGCTAAGGGGAGCAGGGAAGAGAGAATCGGTTTGTCTGTAGGAGCACAGCGAATCCTTTTTCACACAAAGAGTTGTTGAAAAGGAATGTAAAAATTGAGGAGAATGTTTCAGTGAGTCGGAGTACATTTTTACAGAGCCTTTACCTTTGGGATCATCTCTTCCATGTTGGGTTCATGCTGTACATGTTATAGATAAAATACATCATCTCCTGATAAATATGAATACGTGTTGGATAAAACTAGTTCATGTGAAGTTGGAGGTCATGGTATGTGATGTTTTTGATACTACAGCAAATGAGAAGATCACTTGAAAAGTTGTGGGATTTTGTATTTGTGATTTTGTGCATTTCCTTTGAATTTGAATTTGTTTGTCCTTTGACAGCTATTAGCGGTGGAAATTTCCCCTATATTTTATTATCTGGACAACCTCTCAGTCCTTCTGATTTCTAGGTAATATTCTACGTGGCTGATGAGACAGGAGAATTGAAATTTCCCTGATGGGGCATGGTAGTTGGGGCACTGGGCTCCTCTTGGGTTTGTCAGAACCGAGGGCTGTACATGCCAGTACAGTCCTGCTTCATGATTTCTTACACGGGTTAGTTAAATAAGGATTTATGACTTGTGATTTATTCCCAGAAGAGCTGCGTATAAATGTAGTACGGGAATAATCTGTTGATAGCCTCTCCTGGTGGTGATGAAGGTTTTATGTAATGGTTTTATGTCTGCATATCTGCAGACAGAGCAAGTTCCAGCATGTTCATCTTTATGATGAAGAAGAAAAGGGATAAGGCTGGCAGGTATATAGCTCAGTTTGAAAGCAGAGGCCTTTCAGAAGGGAGGCTATGCAAAAGCCAAACTGGGGTGGTTATGAAAACCACAGGCAGGCTAATGACAGGTCCTTCGGTGTGGTATCTACCAGGTTCTTGTTAATGACAGCATACGGAATTGTTTGTGGGTGCATTAGTTCTTCCAACACTAGAAACAACACGAGAAGGTACTAGGAGATATGTGATATGAACAATTGAAAGCCTGCATGTAAAACCTGCCTAGTGATTTTATCTTAAATTGCTTTTCGAGTGTTCAGAATAAAACTAATAATGGATAAAATTGAATCTAAAACTAGTGGGAACTCGTGTTACTCTCTTGACTGAAACTGGTAGTCCAAGTGTATTGCCTGAGTAGGCAAGACCTAGGATGCTGGGGAAAGCATAACTGCATTTATGCCCCGTTCCTTATGCTCTGTATGTGTTTGTCACTGAAAACATCGCAAAACGCCTTCTTACCATTCTCTTAAATAGAATTTTTTTGCATAGTATGCTCTGGTTTTCCAAATGGTTTCTGAAAGAACACGAGGATCTGCTGTTGTCTGTTGTTCAGAGCATGCAAGTACCCCAGAAAAGGATGCTCAGTGCTCAGGTTCATTATCAGAAATTTGGACTAACTCATCATCCCTCTTTTCACAGGCTTTTGCTCCTATCCTTATTTTTTTTTTCCCCTGGGGGAAAAAATATTCCAATGCTTGCAGTATGTATTGTTCTTATAAGATGCTATGGAGGCTAAGTGGTCTCTTGTCTAAAGCTTCAAATCCTAATCTGCAGTTCGCCACGATACGCTGATATGTTTGTGCTTCTTTCAGATCGATTTCTGTCTAAATACCTCACAGTGGTGCTCTAATCCTATTGATGGGATCCAGAATGTTTTAGGGAACTCCTTTCATCTTTCCCTCCTGTTTTTCCTAAAGACATACATGGGTTGCAGGGCTCCATGCCTGACTGCAAAGGTTTATGGCAGAGGATCTAGGATACAGCACCTCCTTCCTCTCTGAAAGGCTCTGCCTTAAGGTAAAGACATTTCATGTGGTTCTAGGTAGAAACATATGACATTGGAAAAGTTTTAGGAAAACAGGGGTGTCTTTGAAAATGCCACGTGCCCCCAAATGGATTTGGCTAGTGACTGTGTTATGTCATCGGCTGATCTTTGGGGTTTTGGCTTCCTACTTTGTGCAGTCGTTTAAAGTCAGACTGGAATTTATTCACCTGTCTCAAATTCTGACACGTTCAGTCTGAGCGTGAGGATTTACAGTCATCAGAAAGAAGTCTCCTAGCATTTTAATCAGTATGGAGTAATGTTCAGCTTTGTGTTAGACTTCTGAGAGTTATTTCCTTGTGTAGGACTCTTTCCCCCACCCCCAGTTCAAAACTACAATTACTTTTCAGTGGTATTTTTGTGCTTAATATTTTTAGCCATGTGGTGTTTAGCACTTTGAGGACTGCTTTGTTTTTCATTTTGCTTGTGTTGAGTCTTTTGACTGATTTGTTGACTAGATTTTTAGAAATGATTTCTAGTGAAAACATGATGGAAGCCTGTTGTACTACCTTAGGCTATCTTGGTAGGCAGAGACATTTAGGATAGGACTGAAGTCCATTCTGTAACTCCTCCTTTCCTCCATCTACTATATAAAAAGGATAAATAATGTAGTTAAGCTCTGGTACATCATGCTGGCCATTCTGCAGTATGGAATTGCATCAGAGTAACCTGTTCTGCTGGCAGTGCATGCCGGTCCGGTCTGACAGAGACATTTGAACAGCACACCTGTATTCCATGAAGAATTTTTGTTTTCATGGAATCTAGACCTCTTTCCAACATGCCCGTTTCCCGTGGTGTGGAGAGGATGACTAAAGGAGCAGCTGAAATGGAATACAAGGTGCTTCTGCCAGCATTTGCTGAGTGGTGTTTTGCAGGCTTATATTAACTGAGAAAAAGCAAAAGAAAGAAGGCGCTGGTGATACATGGAGGAGAGAGGCTGGGGAAGGAGAGGAAGGCTCTTTGCTGGCCATTCACTGTGATTTTTGGTTTGCGTTTCCAAACCCTCCCTAACAATAGAGATATTGAGAGGAAGAGTGCGAGTGACTGCAGAGTGTCATAGCGCTAAGGTCTGTAGAGATATCTGGAGTTTCATGGGAGGTAAAGAATGAGAAAAGATCTGTCTTGGGGCTGTTACTAACAAGTGCTGCAGGCTGCACAGTAACAGCAGTGTGTGTGTCTGCGTTTAGCTTGGCAAGGATTTTTTTTTCTGCTGTAGATAGAGGCTCTTTGAGTGCAATCCGAGAACCAGTTTTGCCGTGTTTACTGGAGTGATACAACTTGGCTGGAGCAGAGCTTTCATCCTCCTCTCCCACCTGCCTACTTGATTCCTCTAGTATCGTTTTTACCTCTTATCAATCCTTCCAAACCTGTCTGTCTTTTAGGGTGCGTGTGTTACAGCATATACTGCCTCTTCCCCTATGTCAGCCTAAGCTTGATCTTTTTAAGTATCATCTTGGAAAGCTTTTTCTGCAGCAGACTTAAGTCTGTATGTAAAAACATACGGGGCAAGATGCTGCTGCTGCGTTACAGTAGTTGTATTCTTGGCTTGGTAATGGAATCTCTTCTTAAAGTAACTGAATGAACCGGGAGGAGGTTCTGTCATTTGACACCAGTCGCTCGGCATTTTGAGGGTAACGTATGTGTGGGCACTGTGGGTGCTGTGATTTCTTAATTGCGCAGTACAGGGAATCTGAATTTTTTTTGACGCTTTAACCAGCTTCAGGGACTCTAGAGCAGCAGTTTGTTAGAGCCTGGCTGGAGCAGCAGTGTTTCTGCTCCCCTAGGACCACTCGTACAAGGAAGTGGCTCCTTGTGCCTTGATGGTGATGAGAGCAGCCACTCTGTTCTGCGTGGAGGTGGGTTCCAAGTAGCTTCTGACTGACCAGCTCGGTTTGATGTACTCTGTGCCTCTACAAACGGTTCTCTCCTCTCCTTAAAGAGAACGGGATGAACATTTCAGGTTAGTATAACTTAAGCTAGATGGGGATTATCTTGCCATGAAGCAAGTTAATTGTTAATTTAAAAGATATTATGGTGCTTATTTTTTGGACTGAGTTCCTTACATTAGTATCTCAATGTTCACTGCAAGAGATCATATGCCTTTTCCAGAAGATGCTTGCTGAGCCTCCAGAGTGGTTCTATCATGTAATTAGCAGCTTTAAACATTTGCTTTTAATTTTTTTTTTTAATTTAATATATGGCTACGGATGTCAAGACACGACGTTTCAGAGTTTTGGGGGAAGTTCTAAACACAGGTTTATGCATGTTAGATTTCCTTCAGCAGAGGTGATTTGTGTTTTAAATTAAAAGCAATCCCCATGAACTCTAAACTTTATATAGCATCCGAGAACACATTTGTCTTTTCCTGTGGTGTAAGTGAGAACGTATATGCCTATATAAATATATTCTGGCACATGGGCTTTGCCTTCAAAATGGCTTGTGGGCCATAACTGAACAGACTGCTCCGTTACTATGCTTGGAGTTCTTATTTAATACCTCCAAATTTAAATATTTTGTATGTGTTGGTTTGTGGCAGAAAAACGCAGTCAAAAATTAAACTGGTAATTTATTTTTCTTCGGGAGAATTACTCATTGGATGAAACGTACATTTCTCCAGCAAATGGTTGTTTCATCCTGTACTACAGACATTCCTTTTCAGTGCTTCTAACTTAAGGAGAAACACTAAGGATATGGAATGGGAAATACTTTTATCTGTAGCATCTTGATATGAGAAAGTGTAATTCTGGTCTAGCAGGGAAATATTTTTAAATCTAGAAGTGCAAATTAACATGCGTGATGCAGGCATGAGGTGAGCTTTTTCACTCGGAATCAGGTAGGTTGCACAGTCTCTTGGAGTTTCTCCAAGCTGGTACCAAAGTCATGTTTTATTAATGGATATAAATAACATTCTCCAGTATTCCTGAACGTTTCACAAGCTTTTGAGGCAATAGAGGTTCTCAATCTGAAAATACTGTCTCTGATAAGCTTTTTTACTTACATTAAGGCAGACGAGCTTCTGTCACAGGTCACCTCATTTGCTGATTACTCAGAATTCACATCAAGTATTTGCAGTGACATTAACATGCAGAAAGAACATTTCTGAAGGTGTTTTCTGCTAGGAAAAAAAAGGCAGAATATAGAGTAACATTTAGAAATGTAAAAGCAGTCTTATTCCTGTGGTCTGGTTTGCTATAGGGAATATGGGAAAAGGTTAAATACTACTACTAATAATAAATAAAGTGGAAGTAGTATGCTTGGAGGTGACGTGAAATTATGGCCTCAGAGTCAGGTGGAAGGTCTCTCCTTCCAAAGGCTAAAAAAGGGAAGAAATAGATTATGTCTCTGTTTGGAAGCAGGAAGATCAAAGATGCTGCAAGGAAGGTAGGCATTTAGGTAGAAGAATTTACAGTGGCTGGAAAAAGAAAAGGAATGAAAGGCTTAGGAATCTGGTGAGACTTGTGAGGAATTGTTCTTCAGCTTACTTAGGCCATTTAGTTGAGATCCTGGGAGGAAAGAGAAGAAATATTAATGGACTTGCTCTGTTTTCTGCCATCTGGATGATGCCTGTTGTCTCTCATGCTCTTCCTTTGTGCTGTTTTCTTTGATGTCCCAGACTGATCAGCTCATAGCTAATTCCAGAATACATCCCCAGTGTTCATAGCATGTTTATTCTTATGTGATCATTTCTGGTGCAGAGAAAAAAAAAATGCGAATTTTGTTTCTTTCCAGCTGGAAGATGTTACCAGGCATTTGTAGCGAATAATACAGATGCTCCTGTCTTCCTATCTCCTCCCTCCAGCACATCGGCAAGGCAAAGCCCTGTTAGATAAATTTTAAGCGAAGGCGGAGCGAGATGGTGTAGAGGCAGAAAGAGTGCGCTTTGAAACGATGACTTCTTACTCCCTTGCGACTGTTTTGTCTTTCTCTGTCATGGTGCCGGTGTGTAATTCGAATCTCGTTAGGATTGCCTGCATCTTGAGTACCTACCAGGGCGTAGGTGTCATACCATACGTATCAGATGATAGCTCGTACTCTTTGAGGGCAACTTAGACCTCAAAGACTCCCATGACTGCCACTAACAACTGCACTTTGGAGGAGAAGGAAGGCGTAGATAAACATTCCAACAGGGTTGCTAGAACTCGGCTATGTACAGTGACAGGGATCCACCACTCTAGTGTCCTTCATGTGATGCTACCTCCTTGTCTCGATAAGATGTCGGTAGTTCCATTTGTCTTATTAGCTCTTCTTTATAACGAGTTGTGATGCATCTAGTTATTGGCACCTTCGAGATGGAGCTTGGATGGACAAGGGAGCAGCCTTGGAGATTGAGCTATGAAATTGCTTATCACAGAATCACAGAATCACCGGGTTGGAAGAGACCCATCGGATCATCGAGTCCAACCATTCCCATCAAACACTTATACTAAGATAAGAATTGCAAGAACTCGTAGCACTTCTAATTGGAATAGTGGACAAGAGCTTTTGGAAGTATTAGGGAAGGAGAAATGTTTCAGGAAAAGATAAGAAAGAAAATCATTGCGTTTTGGAGGGAGGCAATACAAATGCGCTAAACCCCGCGCACAGTTTTGTGCCTTAGACCTTGCTTCTGTGGGAACAGGGCTTCGGGTCACCTGCTCGGAATCTGAAGGAGAAGGGTGGCCCAGCAACAGAGGAGGGAACAAAGCGAGCACTGAAACTGTTCATCACTGTGGTACTTGCTTGTTAATGATTCTTCTGGGTAGTAGCAATAATGAGCAATTGAAGCAAGTACTTTATGTACTCTAAATAAATTGCTTCCAAACCTAGTAATTGCCGCAGTTCTGGCTTTCAGTAGACCTGGTAATGAATTTTTGAGTGGTGTCCACGTCTTGTGCCTGTTACTGTACTTGCTTCCTTCCCATTCTGAGTGATCTCATCTAGGGATGGATGTTATCGTCTGAATTGAATATATTTGTCCAATATTGGGAATGGGAGGGATGATGAGATTGAAATAACTTGGCAACTGACTGCAAGTGATTTGTTGGTTTTTTTTCCCTGTAAAGCCACCTTTGCACGACTCTGCTCTGTGACTGATAGGTGTGTCATTTCAGATGGTTCTGCCTGGAAAATACAGCGCGCTGATCGCAGAGATGAAAGGATACTGCAGCCTCTTAAAGGCTATTTTGTACGTGGGAGAAAAGAAATGCCTTGTCTCGGAAACGTAGACACCATTGAGGTGTTTTGAATGCCAGAAAGTGCCTTAGGTTGAGATGGGCATGAAGCTAAATGTCCCTTAAAAGCTTGGGGCATGTGCCTGCAATCAGAATTTAACACAGTTCTCGTGTTCTGCTGACAACATAAAAAGGAGAAGGAAGTGGCAGATTTTTTTTTTTTTTTGGAAAGAGAAAAGTAGAGAAATCTGGAGAGACTTTACCTCACTTAGATGAGCTCTTCCTATATGTATAATTTAACATGGCACCTTATATATAATTTAACATGTGAAATAAACATAACATTTGAATTTCACAACTGGAGCTCTTCTTCTTACAGAAGTGGCATTTTTTTCCATCTGCTTTTCATTTTAAAATGCAGTTTCTGAAATGAAATGAACATTTGTCATGACTTAAAACCACTGAGTCCTAAGAGTAAAGGTCGCATGACGCCTCGTGCCCTTCCTAGGACGGTGAGCGGAACCACCGCACAAGGTGTATGTTGAGTTGATGTCAGTGTCATGACTGATAAATCACTTTCATCCCGCAACAGAGCCTTATTTATAAATAGCTCTTTAATAGAATGCCCTAAGTTTGCGATGATGCTTTTCAAACCCCTGAGAATACCGGCTCTTGCCGTGAAGAGCTTATACTCTAAATTAAATAGATAACCAGGAAGAAAGGATCAAAGAAGAGAGGAGAAGGGCAAAGGAAAGAAGCAGTGGGTTGGGGGGGGGAAGGTGGGCATAAATCTCAGGAGAGCAGGTCCTGGTTTTATATTCTTGTGTCGGCTTCTTATTTTTAGAAGGTAGATTGTTCACTGTCATTATAATTGAAATCAGATAATGTTTTGGAGCAGAGCTCACTGAACAGACTCACCGGTCTTGATGAGTTTTGCAGAAGAAGAGAAGGGTGTTCCTTTGTGTGCGAGGCGAAGAAAGGCTGGCTGAGGCGTTAGGAATAGCATGAATATGCTGCTTGCAAGGGGACTTTGCGATAGGTGAACAACTAGTGTCAATAAGCTCTGCTTCATTGATTTTGATTCATTCCAGATGAGGATATAACCCAGTGGGAACAGTTAGGAGAAAGTAATAGACCTAGAGGGGAAAAGGACATTTTTTTTTACCTACGTTAAGCCTTTTGCTTTGCAATCTGAATTGCACCTTTGCTCCTGAGTGAGTGCTTTGGCATATCGTGCACAACAGAAACGACTTAGTGTGCGGCCCTCGTGAAGAAACAGAGTAAGGGTTGTTCCCATTGCCTCTTCCCTGCCTTCTGACATGTAGGTGTTTGACAGAGGCCGCAGCAACGGGGTGCTACGTTTATTTAAGGTTTCTTAGCGTGGAGTTAAAAATAGCCCAAAACAATAAAATTGATTTGGTTTGGGGCACTTGCAAACAAATGGATGTGCTGTTCTTTTTGTTTGGATTTTTTCATTCTGCAGAAAAAAAGGCTTTTTATGTTGTTTGCTCATCAGAGTCTTTGAAAAAAGAGGTCTGAGAGTCACTAGGCATTAATGACTCGTGATATTTATTAGCTGTAATCTATAAGCGTTCACTTGCTATCTGTCTTTTGTTTTGACCGCAAGGCTGTCTTAGCTTTGGTGTTTCACTCTAGAGCTGATACTGTTTTTACTTGTCATCAACCTGAATGTGCTCCTGAGGGAATACCAGCAGCAATGCGGGAAAATAAACACGGTACCTTGAGGAAGAAAAAGCGTTTGGAAATTGAAAGTTGAGCAGCAGAAGGGATGGAGCAGCTGAAGGGGTCTAGGTGACCAAGTACTGACAAATGTAGTAGGTTTGGATAGGGCAAGTCCTAATATCCCTGTTCTCCCTCAGTTTCCACATAGATTTAATGATAAAACAGTAGAGTGGTGACACTGTATAGAGCTAAAAGTAGAAGTTATGTTTCAGTTTGTGGGTTTGACCCTTCTCCTCTTCCTCCTGAAGTGTGCATGGAAGGAAATACATGTATGCAGTGATTAAATAAAACTTTGAAACCATTATAAGATCCTAGAATGAGTTGCATAAGAAGGGATGTGCAAACATCATCCTGTTCTTCCCCTCCTCCCTGGGCTGGACCATCTCTCCACTCACAGCCTCCTCTAGCCTAACCTTGAATGCTTCCAGGGATGGGGCATCCGCAGCTTCGCTAGGAAACCTGCTCCAGCATCTCTTACCTGCAAAAGTTGTAACCTAAGAGTTGTGTTTATAAAAGCAAAGCTTTACAGGGCCAGGCCTGACATGTAAAACTCTGCCTGCATTTCTGGTTTTGTAATCTACGTACTGTGTTGTATTTAAATTTAAGCAGTTAGTCTTTCTGGGGAGAAAAAACTTTTACTTGTTAGAGTTGGCAGTGTGTGCCGTGTTTTCAGTGTACACACACAAACGTGGACAGTTAATTCCAGGTTTGAATTTGCTCTTCCTTCCCAAATTAGATATCCAGAAATCTTGAATCGTGACATAACAAAGTAAAACCAACTTCAGAGAAGATGTAGATAATTTATCATTGACTGTGATTTTATCTCTTAGTATCTTTATCTCTATATGTAAATGAATAAATTCAAATAAATTTGTGGGTTAGAAAGTAACTGGATGCACAGAAAATTCCAAGGGGGGCTTCTGACCAGTTTATATCCCTGCTTCAGATAAACAAATACAAAATGGTTTTATGTTAGTTAGCTTTGGGGTGATGAACACGGGGGAAAAGTCTGTTATTTTTGGGATGGTCACTGTAGAGGATGATGAGGCAAAACTGTTGCAGCCGAGAGTGGTTGTGAGTTTAGGGTCTGAAAGTGTGGTGACTGGTTGCTGGCTGGTTCCTTATCCGTTGGAAATGGAAAGCAAATGGAAACTCAGAGATAGAGGAGTGGAGATTTTTAGTTTGTGGCAATTATTTTTAGAGCAGTAACGTCGTTGCCATTCAGCTGGTCTCGTAAAATGGTCAGACTTCGTTAACGAACTGCAGTCTGGTTATGGAAATTTTACAGACACAGGAGTTGGGGAAAACTTCTCCTTTCAGTCCTTATGCCATCAGCGTTGGTTGTAAAATATTTCCAGTGCATGGAAAAGTTTGCCAGTCCAAGAGAATTTATCATATGTCAAATGCAGCGTCCCGGTACAACTCCTGAGGTACGTCAGACCAGTAGAAACTTGAGCATAACCAGTCTGTGTGTTTAGTTAAAATAGTGCTTAACTCACGGCTTAAAAATGTGTCTTGGGGAAGTGTGGGATTTGCATGCCGTGGTCTGAAGTGGAAAATGTCTGTGCCCATTTTCTTCGGAATTTCAGGATAGAAGTGATCATCAAAAGGCTTGATATCACACCTGTTTGCTATTAGGAAAGTGGAGTGAGATGGTTTTAATTCCATAAGCAGATAGTCCAGGCTGTGGATACAGTGTGCACAGGTAATATAGTGTGTGTTAATAGAGAGAAGTGAGTTCAGAAATATGAAATATTGCTCTTGCCCCCCGTACTGTGGTCAAGTTCTCAGCTGTGCCACAATCAAACCATCCTGCTGCTCATTTTCTCTTCAGAATGTGCTGATTTTATTTTATCGCCGTGCCTACAGTCTTGATTTTAACGTGAAGTTAGTGAATCATCTTGCTGATACTTTTCCTTCCACCTTGCTGGGATGAAGATGTGGCACGGCGTAATATTTCTTTTATTGATTCCCTTCCTTCCCCTCCCTGAATTGCGCAGCCGACGCAGGGAGGAGTGAACGGCTATTTTTAAAAATACCTGTTATGATTAAAAACCATAGATAAAAGAAAAAAAAACCACTGACAATTTTTGTCTTATTCTGCTCCCCTGCTTGCCAGCTGTTAGTGGAGCAATTTAACCTCCAGCTGGGAGGGTGGACAAGTAGCATCCTCTCGGATCTCGTCGCGGGCCGTGAAAACAGCTCTGCGGACGCAGCGCCTGGCGCTAGCCAGTTTTCCAAAAGGAAATTGGCCTTTCCCCGTGTAACGTTTTATGTCGAGGAGGAGATCGGCCCCGCGGCCGCTCTTGCTGGAATTTCCTTTTGAGCGCAGCCTCGCTTGTTGTAATGGCAATTCCAGCCGTCGTGCCGCTCCCCTCCTGCTCTCTGTGGTTTCCTAGGGCCGCTTCGAAACGTGGCTGTAAAAATCCTTAATGCAACTTGTGATAGCAAGAAAAGGGAGCCCTGTCTCAGCCTGAAAACCCCCTCTCCGCCCTGGGCCGAGGGCAAGGCCCCCACCAACCACTGGAAGAGACCTTTGGTCTCTTCCAGTGGTTGGTGGGGGCGTTGCCCTCAGCCCAGGGCGGCCAAAGAGCAAACCCCAAACCCCGATCGCATCCCCTGGATCAACAGCTTCTCTAGCGCCTTGAAATCAAACAATGAGTGGCTGAAATGAGTGCTGACTTACAAGATTCGAAGCGATACGTTTGTCTGCTGGGCCTTCTTCAAGCCGCGGAGGGGGGGAAAAATAGAACGAGCTTAGTTTTTCCATCATTTCCCCCCCCCCCGCTCCCCGTAGCCCAAAGGAGGCTCCGCAGCAGAGATGTCTCCTCTAATCTTCTCTCCCTACCCTGCCTTCTTTTTCTTTCCCTCCTCCTTTCCTTCTGTCTCACAGCTCCTCTCCCCGCGTGCGCGCGCGCAGACTTTTTTTTGACAGCGCACCAGCCCCGCTCTCGAGCTCTTTTTAGTGCCTGCTTGGTGCCTCGGCCCTGGCTAATGCACGAGGGTTTGAATAAATGTAGAACAGCAGGTAGCAAGTGACTGTTGACAGGGTGACATATTGACTTAATATCTCGTGTAATGTGATATGAAGGATGTGCCTTTTGGTGTGTATTTTCATTTTAATTTTTTTTTCGTGTGTGTGTCCTAGGCAGACACTTGTAGGCAGTTTTGAGTAATTGTCTGAAATCATTAACGTGTTTATTAAATAAGGAAGCAGAGTGCATTATCTAGCGAATCAATTATGTAAATGCACAAAAAGCATAAGAGATTAGTCTTTAACTGTTGCTGAACCGCATCCACTTCCCTAAATTATAGATGAAAGTGGATTTTTTTTTTTTTAGTCGCTGTGTGTGTGTGCGGTGTTAGGCTCCACTTTGCTCTCTCTCAGAGCTTAAAGTAACAGCAATTAATTGGTGCTATTGTGCAAAGAAGAGGGCATTCCTGATGCACACTAATGAACACCAGTGTGCCCACATCCTTTCTATAGAGGGAAACAGATGGTCCGTAGTGAAGAACAGAAGTAATCTCAATTGGAGGGTCTGGATGACAAGATAAACTGACAGTGAAGCCCTAGCAATTTATTCTCTCATCTAGACACTGGGAAAAAAATCTCCAGGAAAATCTGTTAATCTCTAGCGTTTTTAGCAGTGTGTTTTCTTTCTGGTGACTTACGATCAAATGAGACTGTGCCTCTACTGTTTACCAACCCTCAGCTTCAAGAGGAGGGGAGGACAGAGCTCGTCGCTCGCTCTGTGTGGAAAATACACCCCTTTCAATTACAGCTGTTTAAATGGTGTGTGTAGGGGACCATGTGGTAATAACAGCACACACTACACTGCTCCGTGTTCTCCTGCTGCATTTTCAGTCGTGCTCAACTGGAAAGAGAATACTCTTCTGTGACTCAGACAACTGGCTTATCTGCCACTCTGAAGCGTCTTGCAGAGAAGGAAGGATGAGTTGCAGCTGAGGCAAATGGTGGGTACCTGTGCGAAAGTCAGAGGAAAGGTTATGGATGTGTTTTGAAAGGGAGGTTCATGGAAGCATTATCATTCTTCTTTATTAACTACATGTATGGTCTCAAGCTTCCAGTAGGAGCTGGGGCCTTCCCAGGGGTTATCACTGTGAGGCAGAGAAGAAGAACATCTATCACACTAGCTGTTTCTTTAGGCACTATTTCACTCCCCAGTGAGCTTCTGTGGAAGGTGAGGTACACAGAGGTGTGCAGGGGTTGGCCAGTTCCAAGTGTGCAGCACGGGGGATGCAGAATTTCCCAATAATGTTGATTTTGCAGATGATCATAAATGCTCAAGCTGTCTACAGCACAGTTGTCCTGAGGACACTCCCTAGTTTCATCCTTACTGGAATGCAGGCACAAATAAATCAGCTCTTTATTCCCATCGTTTTATTTCTTACCCTGCCTTGAGTTTGGTTTGTTGAAGTGACTAACTTCAGTTGGCTTTACAGATCACATCCTATTACCAGAACCCAAGGTTGTCTCCAAGGAATAGAAACGAGCAACTTCTCTTTCTCTCTCTCCTCTGGTGCTCAGTTTTCTCCCCTGGTCTTGACAGGCAGCTTGATTAAGAGAAGTTTTACAACCTTACCCTCTTTTGACAGACCGTGCACTGCAGCAGAGTCATTACACCCTGTATTGCAGGAATTAACTTGTCATAAAGTCAGCAACTATGCTACAGGGCTTAATATACAGAACGCATACTCTTTCCGTGTATTCTGACCATGTTGGAGACAGCTATCAGAGTGCAGTTCAGATCCTCATTGCAGTCACGTAGGTCTGAATTGGCTATTTGCTGTCATTTGAAGACCTTCTGGAGTGTGTATCACTGATGTTAGACATGTGGAGGTGTGGCCATTTAGCTAGAGATGGTAAAATTATATGATTGTGTCTGAAAGCGGGATTGGTTCAGTTCCTGATCAAATTTTCATTCATGAAAACCTTGTTTAAAACCAAAGCCTTCCTAGGAATTCTCATTGTTCGAGTACCAGGACGTTAAGTGTGTCATGTTTATTAATTGTCAAAATCAGATCAATCATAACAGAGCTAACAGATGTGTCTGGTTGAGCTGAAAGATGAAGATGGAAGAGCGAGCGGATATCACCAAGGAGCTAAGAGATGCCAGGAGAGATGACAAATGTGGCTGGATGAGCTGAAGGGGGATTGGAAAAATGCAGTCCCAGTCATTGCCTCGGGGAAGAAATAGTAAACCTTGTAGACATTGAAAAAGAATTCTGAAGTGAGCAGGAACAGTGGGGCTTGGTTTGTGTCGTTGTCTCTGTTGATTCGTGCTTGCAGTATCTGCCTCTTTCTCTTCATGAGATGTTACCATCGGAGAATTAATGCTGTGAGAGCTGGGATTTGCAATTTTATTCAAATCTAGATGAAGCAGCAGACTGTAAAATACTATTTGCATTTCTGCTGGTTCTTTCTGACCTCAGTAGTGTCCACACTTTGTCCCTTGCAGAGACTTGAGAATCTTTAGCCCCCGGTCTTAAAGGTCTTTGTCCCGTGATGACTCGCTTGGAAACAGATTCCTATACCTGGGTGGAGAGAAGGAGAAAACTCAAGGTCATAAAGTGGAGGATCCAAGCCCAGCTCTCTGCTTTCTCAGAGGCTTTGGGAAAGCGAATACACTGGTTCGATTTGTGGGATTGTTTTAGTTCTTCTCCATGAAGCGTCACTCTACATTAATGTAAGGAGGAATTCATTGGGGTTTGCAAAGTACCCAGGCTTTACGTTTGCGAAGGACTCGAGTGGATTGGATGATGTGGCTAGGGAACTGTTACATACAGGATGGAACCTTTCTCGTTAAGTACATATTAATAAGAAAATAATAGCAGTATATGAAAATATGGCCTTTCGAATATATTTGAATATGAACTATATTCCTTACTAAGTATATCCCCTCGCTTAAGGGACATATTTATCTGGAAAGAGCAGGTAGCTGTTGTGCTGAGGCTTTTAAGTGGAGATTGCACAATACCCTTTTTTGTTATTTCCCATATCTTAAAAGCTCGTTGGGCAATAATAAAAAGAATAATGGGAACGCATCATAGTTCATTTAGTGAAGAATCCCATTCTGTTACAAATACTTGTTTTTCAAAACCTAGAGTGAGAGAGCTAAATTCCTGAGTGGTGTCTTTTTAAAAGGAGACCTCACAGAGCTTTTTTTTTTTTCCCAAAGAATGGAGAATGTAGTTCATATGATAATACCGCATAGCTATGGCTCTTGTATAAAAGTTGGTTCAGAAACTCTGCACAACACCCCCCTGTTGATGCTATAAATACATCTTTGTGATGAGGCTCAAAATGTGATGAAAATATTTTGATATTGTGTTTTTAACTTTTGATACATCTCTTGGCTTTAAAGATAAAAGGATTCACTCCTAGAATTTACACTCCTCTGATGTGATTAAAACCAGATAGGTGTACTGTAAATAGAATGTGCTCTGTGTGCTGGTATGGTAGGTATGGCTCAGTGTTTTTTTTTTGAGCAGGAGCTTTCATACCGTGGAAAAACAGCTTTTCTTGATGAGTTGCTTGTCACTGTTTTCAGCAGCACCTCCTTTCATCTATTATTCATTTCGGAAGACTTAATAGTACGGTTTGGGTGTGGGCTGGTACCAGACACCAGCGGAGAATAACCCCTGCAAAAATAAAAGATCCACAGAGCTATCAGGGGTGGAGTGGAAAATGGGACAAACGCGTTTTTTGCTTTTTAAAAATAATTCCCTTCCCCCCAGAAAAAGCCACGATGTTACATGCTGTAAACTCTCCCGTAGCCCCCTATTTAAACGCCCCTTTGAGCAGACAGACAGAGGAGTTTTGCTGCACCTTGTGCCCATGTGAAGCGTGGTGTGAACCAAGAGACCTGTCCTCTAGTGAAAGGAGCGGGTCTGCCCCCGTTGCCTGACAATGATGGAGCACGGAGCTGTGTTTAGGAAGACTGCAGCTAATATTTTTCTTTAGCCCATTAACGCAAGCTGGGGTGTTTGTGGAAGGTCTGCGGTTCCTTCCCCGCGCTTTGCCGGGAGGTCTGGAGGGCTGCAGTTTGGTGTGCATGTAATGACTGTAAAGTCCTTTGTGACCGTGGATTTGTTGCAGTCGCTATGTGCATATAGATGGATGTATTTATAGAAGGATCGCTGCGAATGTGAGAAATAAGCCTTTGAAGTGTCAAGCCAAATATTCTGGGGGGAAAAAAAAGAAGATTTCTTGTCTACATCAGAAGCTTGCGTTTTATGTAGACTTGTCTCATTTTGCCCAAAATATCTCCCCACAGGTTAGGAGAGCTGAAAACAATAATAATAATAGTGGGGGATGTCAGGGGAGGAAGTGTGAGAGAGAGGGGGAAATAACAAACATCTCTGAAATGGTTTTGTTCCTCCTTACTTAGGGCTCGTTTCTTGCTGTAGCTTTCTCTCTTTATTTCCCGATCCATCACAGAGCTGCCGGGGAGGCAGAGCTGCGGGGCTTTCTCTTCGGTCAGGTCCCTGCAGGTGTCCTCCTGGCAAGGAGCAAGCGATGCAGGACAACCTCCAGTGTTCTCCAAGCAGGCTGGACGCCCCCTCAAAGCTCTGCGATGTGATGCTAAGTGAGAGTGATGGGAGGTGCGAGATGGATGTGTGCCTCTCGCCTCCCAGCATGGCTGCCACCACAAAACTGGCCCAAGCCTGACAGGAAGATTTTTTTGTGTTCGTTGCTTCCCTTTGGGAAAGAAAAGACATGCAGATGCTCCAGAGGCACGAGAGAAGGGGTCTGCTAGTGGTTCATTAAGCTGCAACTGTGATATTGCAAGTGTAGGCTGAGTGACTTTTCGATATGCGTTAAAGCCAAAGAACGTTACTGAAAGGGGGCTAAATAGAATGCAAGTGGTTTTCAAAATTTACTCTTCAGTTGATGGCAGTGGTTTTGTGCCTTATTTTAATTCCAAAAATAGCAAAGCAGTCATTTTTATTGAGAACTGTTTGGGGCTGCAGTTGCAGGCTGGTAAATGTCTTTGCAGATGTTGCCACTGGGACATCACAAAATCTTCAGTTGGTGCTTTCAGTGAGAAAACCTTGCTCTCTGCTCACAGGGTTGAGAAGTGACTTTCTGATTTCTGTGCTCTACCTTTATGGCTTGCATACGATATAGCCTCGCCCCAATTGAAATGTCTAAGTTTTGCTCTAAAAGAATTAAATCTTGTGAGGACCATATGCGGTGCCTGCAGAACCTTCAGAAACACACATTGCAAACAGTTTGTGGTGTTACAGAAGAGAATTCTTACTTTCTTGCTTGTAGGTGATCACTTACATAGCGCTCAATACTTCTGATAACGTGGGTGATCTTCCCATTCCTGTTCTTTTTAATAGAATCATAGAATCACCAGGTTGGAAGAGACCAAGCGGATCATCGAGTCCAACCATTCCTATCAAAAATATTCAGTTAGAGACATGTGTAGTACTGAAGCTGAAGAAAGCCAAGGAGGCAAGAGTGCTGGCTTAGAAGTGGGGAGCAAGATATTCTGTTTTTAAAATACCGTATGCTTTGTAGTATTAAGCCTTTTCATGCTAGGATGAAAGGTTGTGTGCTAACAGCATGCTCTGTTAAGAGGTCACTTCAGTCATGAGCTGCTAAATCCTTCCAAACAGTTTGATTTTAAACAAGGTTTGTGAAAGATTGCCAAGCTATTTGTCGTTCTCTGTACTTAAAATTATTTTCTATCATTCATTGGTGTGACCTGTGTGATTGTCTTCATTTTCTTCTTGGGCAGCGTTGGTAGAATAGCAGTGGCTTTAACGTTTTTCTTGAGTGTCCTGGAGAATTAAGAAAAGCACAAACCCCAGCTCACACTTAAAGAAGGAAGAGTAGGTTGGTAGCTGCCAGCTCTGATACGCACTTAGAGTAGGTTTAGAGACACACAAATTAAATGAACAAGAGTGTGGAATTAGGAAGATGTTCTCGACCCCTCAGCACAAGAAGGATGTTGAGGCTCAGGAGTGAGTCCAGAGAAGAGCAACGG
>WAAB01018164.1:242605-261582 GCA_013389865.1 Piaya cayana
TTCCAACCTGGCTATTCTATAATTCTCTTCTATGATTCTATGTTAAAATGTATTTTCAGATAACGATAAGTATCAATAATTGCAAATGCTTCTTCATTTCATGGGAATAAGTTGGTTGGGCTGGGCCTGCACCTTGGTGTTCGAATTGCCTTGCGCTGCTGTAGGTAAATGTTAACATGCAGCAAGCACTGCAGGCAGGGGAGCTGGCAGCCAAAAGAAAGGCATTTCTCAAACGAGTCACCGTAGTGTTGAATGAGGAGCTGAGACTGGGGGTTCTGTGAGAGATGTAAAATATTAAAGAAGCCGGTAGCAATAAATGGAAGTGCACCCATTGGTTAACAGCGCTTGGCTGTGTATCAAGACCATTTCTGGAAGTAAAACTCGTAACATAAATTACTGAATGCGAAGTTACTGCAATGTGTTAAGGATTCTTTTTAATTACAGGATGTTAAGGCTTCAAAAATAAAATTCTTCAAAGTTAATCATGGAGTAAAATAACTCCATGTTTAGCTGAGCTTCAACTTCATTAAAACTGTTCAAACGGCTGATGGAGCCCTAATAAGTTTTGTTCAAAGATACGACATCTTTGAAAATTTTCTGCAAATCTAACTCCATTATCTT
Source organism: Piaya cayana (assembly GCA_013389865.1). Classification (NCBI taxonomy): domain Eukaryota; kingdom Metazoa; phylum Chordata; class Aves; order Cuculiformes; family Coccyzidae; genus Piaya; species Piaya cayana. The sequence continues at coordinate 243,227 of WAAB01018164.1, forward strand.
TGATACTCTCTAATTGGATAGAGCGATCTCTATTCATGTTGTCTAGTGGGTTGCATCCCTGATAAGGTGTTGTAAATGTATCCTGTTGTCCTGGAATTAGCAAATCCAGGGATTGTAAAGGCTATTTTCACAGAAGCGTTTAAGCCCTTCAGGCAATGCTTTATCATAAGGCGAGTACAAAATACGTATTTTGCCTTATGTAAATATAAAATCACTTTGGGGAGTGGAAGATGGGGGGAAAAAAATGGAAGAACCAACGTTCTGACAGTATCAAATCATTAATGAGGGCACTGGTTCCTAAATTATTTACAGTGTATTCCATGTGCTCATCTGTTTTAGAATTGTTAATATTGAATGTGTTGTTTGTTATATACAAATATTTCTCTCTCTTTTTCCTTTAGCTTCCCTTTTTGCGCTATAATTTAATTACCGATGCTGTTTACTCTCTGGAGCTGTAAAGATTTTTTTTTTTTCCTTCTGCATAGTAAAATCACTAACTAATTTACTACAGAAAATCATCTTCTGAGAAGCTTGTCGATACCGTGTAGGTGAGGGAGAAGCACGAGGATGTAGCGTTTCTTTTCACGGGCTGCGGTAGGCTAGGTATGGACACGCTGGGGCGGGGATGCTGCGCTGTGTCATGTCCAGGAGGCAGCTGGCTGGCTGGGGAGTGCTTGGTGGCCCCACTGGTCCCCAGGGCGGTGGCCGGTGGCCGCTCTCCTCTCTGGGAGCTGTTCCTTTCAGGACCCGCAGCTGCCCATCCCCTTCTTGGTGTCCATTGAAGCAGCCTCCTCAGCAGATAGAGAAGTAGCATTTTGCCCTCTGCTGGGAAGCTGGGTTTGGCAAATAACGTGGTGTGAGCTGTTGTGACAAACATTCTGCTTAAAGGAACTGCCAAAGTCTGAAGAAATACGTAGTGGCCTTGTGGAATTCTTGTGCTTCATTTTCTCAGATGTAGCAATAGCAAAAGTTTCTGTTTTCTTCCTCTCTAAGTGTGTGACTTTTGTTCTCCTTTATGATATCTATTCCTTTTATGTCAGTGTCATTAGGAATCATCTGTGACCATTCAGTCAGGCTCAGACTAAATCCTTTGCCCCAGTGCCTTCTGGTAGTGTGGAAAAGCACCAAGCTGCTGCATCCTGCCCTGCCACCGTGTTTATGGATCCGATTTGCAGTGTGAGAAATCAAACCCACAAAAAGTGGGAACGGCCTGCTTCCCACTTCTGGTTTACAAGTAGGCAAAATACATTTTTTCACTTCTAGTGTAATTTCAGGTAAAGTTACTGGAAGGATAATAAAAGCGGTATTTTTTTACTTTGATGTTCTGAAATTTATTTAAGATCAAAATCTTTTTCCCTGGTGCCTTGAGATGCTTCTCAAATGACCCCTACATCTTCGGCAGTTGTAATTGTGGATATGACCATTCTTCCTCCATATTTGTCTTGTTACCAGTGACATAGACTCCTTCACTATGAAGTTATACAATATTTTCTTGAATGTGATGCTCTTCATGATGATTAGCTGACCAAATACCTTCCTGCACGACAGCAGCAATGGCAAAGCCCAGTTTTCTGAAATAACGCATGTATCATCTTAAAATTATATATTATAGTCAATAAACGTCTTGCCTTTTCAGTGAAAAACGTTATCCTTAACTTTCAGCTATACAAATGAGAAAATGTGAAATGAGAAGTATCAGCAAGATGAGAAAATACCGCGTAGCTCATGGCCTCGTATCCAAGATTCTCCGCTTTACCATCAATTTTGCTGTTTTATTGAACTCACTCTGAAACAGAGAGGCTGATTAACACGAAGCATCAACACAAAGCCCTTGAGCTTTGTTCGCGGAAACGTAATGTATTACTGTATTTTGGAGGGTGAAATTTATTCCTGCCCCTGAAGTGTAAAGCAGCTTCACAAGACTTTTCAGACTCTTTCTGCCTTCTTTGATGTAGGGATATTTTTAATTGTGGTTTGAGAGCCCTTCTGTGTGGAGGTGAATATTATCCTTGGGAGTATTTAGCTAGAATATGAAAGATACTGTGCTGTGTGGCTGGCATCCATCAAGGATTTTCAGAGTGAAAACTGCTTCATATAGAAAAAAAACAACATAAAAGTCCTACAGAGGACAATGTTGTTGAAGATGTTTAGAAATGTATCTTCTGTTCGAATACCTAGCGTGTGTTAGAAGCTTTATTCACGTTTCTTAGTTGTCATTAAGCGCTGTGGAGGTCCTTCTTGTTACCACAGTGACACCTGGTACTTCACGAAGCATGAATTTCAGTCACTGTAGCTGAACTGAATTAGCTTTAGTTTCTTACGAGTTGTCATCTTATCTGCAGCTCTGCCCAAAGAGATACTGGATTTTTCTGAAGGAGCTGCTTCTGATTAAGACAAATAGCTCAGGAGCAGGAGGCAAAATAAAGAATAGACCCATGTTATTTCCTTGATGGCTTGTGGAAATGCCAGATATATATTTTCATTTTCTGCCTAGCTGAAAGGCTGGTTAGTTCTAAAAATCTGAAATCTCCTATTATTCATTTTAATGTTTTTAATTAATTTTAATTTATGAAGCTCGGTGATTTAAAAAAATAACCCAGACAGTTATGAAAACTGATTGAAAATCTGTAAGAAACCACTTTTCCTTGAGAACTATTGTTGTGCTCTGTGTTACACACAGGTTGTGGACTTGTGGGGTCAAGTTACATCATCTTTATATAACACCCCCCACCCATGCGCTCGGTTTTGTTGTTTGTGTGTGGACACGTATATAATTAAATGAAACCTTGTTTAAAATTACCTGTTGTCCAAGGGTGACAGGGAAGGGGTTTGGTTTGTTTAATAACTCTTCTGCAATGTGCTTTTAATCGGTTTTGCCATAACTCATCTGCAAGCATCTTTGTGTTACTGTGTTTTCTGAATGTTGAAGGTAGCGCCGGTGACATTCTCAGTTATTATGGGGTTGTACAATGCCTGATGTGGAGTCTCTTTATTTGTATCTTTTTTTTTTTTCACATCAGACAAATCCTGTGTCTTGGATTCTTAGCATTTCTCTGTCTCATCACTGGTGTGTTCTCAGTTTCACTTGTTTGATAAGCGATGAGGATTTCATAATCTTTCTTTGTCATCTTCTGCAGTAAATTGTCAGGTAATAGTGATGCGAAAGCTGCTCAGTCATGAGATTCAGAGCTGGCTCCTTCTGCATGGAGCTGAATTGCAGGCATTGCCCAACACACATTTGAGACTGGAGAATTGCAGTAGCTGTGAAAGTAGCTCATAGATTGAAATTTATTGCTGTTCAAAGACTGTTTTCCTTTCTGAATGGGTACTTTACGTGTATATTTACTGACTCTCAGCAGTGACCCCACTTCTCACTTTTATCAGGGGACGGTGTCAATGCAGCAGTTCTGTACACGTTTCCCTCGCTTACTGAACTTATCTAAGAATACAGGAAACAGAAACAATTAAGCAGGGGGTAAATATCATCCGCACGTGTGCAGGGTAGAGGAATCAGTTACGCTGAGTGGAAGGGAGCTATTTGAGCGCTGAGGGGCAGAGGCAGAAAGAAAGAAGGTATCTGGTCTTCCCAGCTACCTTTCGCGAGTTAGTCAACAACTGTCGTCTCGACAAACAGCTCCTGCTGAAGCCGTCCTAGCAACAGCTATGTTTAACGCCGCCGTCTGCTGCAGATTACGGGGAGCTGTGCACCAAGAGCGATTTTCAGAATGTCCTTCTAAGTAAACAGGCTGGAAAAAGGACTGTTAAGATACTCATTATTTTAAAAAACACGACCGTATCAAGCGAGGGATTCTAAGTAAGGTGCAAATCAGTGTGTGAGCAGGAGACGACTTTAGAAAAGTAGAGGTAATGTGGAAGAAAGAGTTTGGTGAGAATGGAAATGGAGAGGAGATGAAAGATGGGAGTACAGAACGAGGGAAGGTTAGGAAAATATGAAGCGGAACCAAGATAAACTCTGGCTTTCAGAGCTAAAGATGACAGAAATTACAGTAGCTATTCATCTCCCCAGCTTGGCTGAATGCAGAGGAGTGTAAAAGTTAAGGTCCCGTTAAAGGGCAGGTCAGCAGTGTGACTTCGTCATTCTGTGCTCCTACTGCAGTACAAGGGCTTGAAAAAGGGAACGAGATGAACTGAAGGTACATTGGAACATAAAATCCTCCTTTTACTTCTTTTTAGAAAGGCATTATGATGATTCAGCATGAAATACAGGCAGTGATGCGCACTGCTTTGAGCTGGATTTGTTTTACTTTGGAATTTAGAACAGCTGCTGCATTGAAGGTGGACATCCCCCAAATTTAGGCTGTCTCCATCCAGATAGAAATTATACAATAAAATCAGATCTCTGCCCCATTCAGTGTGTCTTTTAAATGACAATGCCCTGTGTTGGCTGCTGTGGAGGAAACCCTGTAATGCACAATTAGGGAGTCATGCGGCAGTTTTTCCACCTCAGCTGAAGACTTTCTTCTGCTGTGAAGCGCTTGGGTTTCTGTCCCTTCCACATTTGCTGCATTCTGTGCAACATAATACAGGATATTCAGGTCAGGTGCTACCGTAACCCCACAGGTAAGTGCAAGTCTCACATCCCAAATGAATTAGAGTCCTTGCAGCATCCACTGTCGTTCTAGCCTACCTAAACACACAATATGTGGCACTTTCTAGCTCTGCTAGAGGGAAGTTGTGTGTTTGCAAGGAAAACTCTTTCCAGTTGGCTTTCGGAAACCAGTCTGATGGACTGGGGTGGCCAGAAGCCAGTGCTCACACCCCTCTGTGCTGAGGCACATGGAAGTGCAGAATGAAGCCTTGGTTCTTGTATGCAGTTTCTCCCTCATGCAAGTATTTAGAGAATGCTTCTGTTTATTCTTGGTATTTGAAAAAAATCTCAATATTTTTGTCAGTGATTTTAAGTATTAAAAACGTTGCTCCTGCAATATAGCTTTGATGTTTCCAGTTGATATATTTTGAGGAAATGAACTCTAAACTCCCCGGTGCCGGAGGATCTCTGCCTGCTTGATGCTGATGTTCTGTACTAGTGGGATTCTTATTTTTGGTGCTGTTCTCCAATTGTTCCTTATTCTAATGCCCAAAGAGATGATCTATCAGTATCTTAGCCCCAAGATACCACTACAGTCTGTCTGGTAGCTGTCTCTGAACCACAGGCAGTTTCAGAGGGTCGGTTCTTTGGGTTAAGAAAGTTGTTCTTTCCCGGCATAATGTTTTAGGTACTCTTTTTTTTTTCCTTTTTTTTCACTGTTGCAGTGACCTGAAACTGGAGTTCAAATATACCTCAAGTGTTTGCCTGATAATTAAAATTATCGGAGGAGCACAGACATCTCTGGAGTGGGAGTTTAGAAGGAAAATAGAATAAATATTAGTGAGTAGTGAGACAAGTCAGTGACTTCCTCTGATTTGCACGTGGTAGAAGGATTTTTTCTGAAGTACTTCAGAGCAGAAACCTCATCAGTTGAGCTTCCATCCCGATTTCCCATTGTCTGGTTTACTAAATAAAGTCAAAATGGCAGAGTGTAGAATTGCTCTCCAAATGTAAGAAATCCATAGCGTGCCTCAAGAGAGAAGTAGTCAAGTAAAAAGAGGTTAAAACCTTGGTGAAAATCATTAATGGAAATTGAGCAAACGGCTCTATTGCCAAGAGGGAAAAATTGTTTCATGAGAGTGATGATGTGTATCCTAATAAAAGCCATCTTTTCACACCCACCAGGAATAAGTCATATTCCGTACATATATATCCCATCTTATTTTGAGTAGGAAGAATATCTTTTTTAAGAAGAAAAAATGTTTTGTTAGGAAAGAGAAGAGGAAAGAGGTTTTCCCATGTGCAGAAGAAATTCATGAATCATTTCCATCAGAGTATGTACAAAAGCAGAGGAGCACGCCATAAGAGAGAGAACAACTGGTACTTTTGAGCTGACCTTCAGCAAAAGCACAGTGGGGTCATGCACTGACTGGTTTATGACACAGAAGTTATCTTGGATGAGGGAAAAATAAAAATTAAGGCCCCTTCCTTAGCTGGAATGCTAAATTTATTGAAATACTTTTTTTTTTGCTGAGCTTTAAAAAGAAACAGTTAGAACTGCAGTCGGAGACAACAGATCCGAGAGAGGTGACAAACAGGTGCCCACGTTGCCTTTGCTCCGTAGTCTCGAGTGGGAGGAATATTGTTGCTAGGTGGAAGGTATGTGTTCAGGTGAGGAAATTCAGCCGAGAGAGGCGCAGCCCAAGGCTGAGTCATACAGGCAAACTCCCATTTGGAAATGGGGGCAAGATATGTGATATGCAAGGGAATATAGGGTTGTTCTGGGAGGAACTTGGGGGATGCAGAATATTTCAAGAGGGCGTTGAAGCGGGTGGCAGTTGCGCTTTCATCTCTCTTCTTTCCAGGCATGTTTTCTTCCTTCCCTTCCCATCTTAGAACCAGTATCCTCACCCTACAACCAGCAGCCTCCTCCAAGCCACCAGTTGTCATTTCCCTCTGTGTGCTGGGCAGCTGCAAAAGGGGAGAGAAAGGCATCGCCGTGCATCAGAGGGAATCGCTAAACGGAGCCTGAATGGGAAGGAAGAAGGCGGCTGGGTGGGGGAAGCATTCTGTTCCAGTTTTGAGGGAGCGTGCTCTGCAAACTGCAGCCTGTTTGCCTACAGACAAGCAGGGGGGAAGCTGCTGCGGCTGGAGTAGTTGCTGGCAGCTGTTCTTGGCAGCGTCTCCTCTGACTGTGCCTTGAGGCAGCTGTGGGAATAGGTACTTGAACACAAGTCTGGGGCTCTTCCTGTGCTGCCAAGCTCTAGCTGGCATGAAACTGCTGAGAAAAGGACAGTAGGTACCACACCTTGGACCTGGGCAAGAACACCCTCTCCTTTGAAATGTTGTAGTGTTTTGTATGAAGTCAGGTTCCAGTTTTGCAGTTGGAAACTGCTGTCTAATCGGTTTAAGAGCGCCTTGCCTTCTAATTGACTATTATTAGAATAACTAAATTGCTGCTTGTACAATCTATTCATCGCTTTTCCTGTCCCTCACTACTTCAGAAGAGACACGACCAATTGTACAGAAGGGAGTGCCAGGAGGAGAGGGAACAGAGAAGTGGATCTGCTCTTGTACCTGGCCAAAGAGTTAAGCAGAACTATTTTCATACATTTCACAACAGAAAGACATAAAAGTTGAGGAAAGGGGGAAGGGTTGTGCTGAACTACATCAGCTTTCCCAGGGGACTAAATCAGGAAGCACTTAATTGTCCTACAGACGGAGGTGTATTGCCAATATTATTTAACATCTGCACTGCTAGAAATGTGAAACCTGGAGAGGGGGTTCCCCAGCTGCAGCAAATAATTGAATGGGAACAGTCTGTGCAAGGCTAGAGGCCTGGGAGGAGGCTGCTTGGAGTTACCACTGGCTAGAGACTGGTTTTATGGGCTCATCAATAATATTAGGGATTTCCCGAGGTAAATGAACGCTCAGTCATCTGGAATCTCTGAGGTAAGCAGGAGCCTGGGAGCAAAACGATACACACTTCTTGTTTCCTTTCTTTGCAAATTGCTTGACAGCTGAGTGGGAGAGACAGCCAGGGGTGGCTGAGGGAAAGGAAAATCTGTGCTTCGTTCTAACCCCTTCATTCACTCTGTCTGGAACTTGCCCAGCTACTACCGACTGACTTGGGTACCTTAAAAGAGATTCATTTTCCAAGGCCTGTCTGAGCTTGATGCAAAGTCATCTAAACGCTCTGCAGGGTAAAATGCCCTTTGCCGAATCTGCAGATATTGAGAAGATTCCTCAACTTTTACCCCTTTACAGCACAGTTCAGATAACATACCAGTAAACTCCCTAATTTCAACTGGAACTTTCATGCAGGGTTTTCCCTTGGTTTTTGTTTTAATGAATTACGAGGCCTTTAAGAAGTGGTGTTTACCCAATGTTCTATTCTAAGAAGTAGGTTTACTTAGTCCTTCAACAAATAGTACAATAAACTGTCTCTTTCTTTTCCAGTGGTGTCCCAAGGAATACATTATTCTTTGAAGCTGAAATACTTTGACATCACGCTGGGTGATGAGTTGCTATGGTTTCAAGGGCAGTGTTAATGCTAGAAAGAGACGGCATCCTTGAGATGCGCACATATGCAGTCCCGGGCTCCTATATATTTCATGACCAGAACTTGGGAAGTAGCCTTCCACATCAGTGGCTTCATCACAGGGCATAAGGAGAATTTGAAGGAAGCCGTGCGACCGGATTCCTATTCATTAAGAGCCATTTCATTCGCTTGGAGTAGAACTTGGTGTATGTGGCAGTTTTCAGCGCTCTGATGGAAAGACGCAAAGCTTACGCCTGGTGCACTCTGCGTACGCAGGGGGAATTCCTGAGGCGGGCAGAAATCCAAGTGGGAGGGAGAGGATTCTTATTTTGATGGGGAATAGACTCTTAATGCAAGCCACTTGGCTTGACGTCTTTAAATAAATTTTTCAGCCTGCAAAGAAAAAAGGCATGTTTTTATCAGGTGCGAATAACAGCCTTGAAGAAGGTGTAGATCTGCTTTCCCTGAAGGAGCAGCAATACAGCAGGACTTTCTTAGAATATAAAACAATTTTTAATAACCAAAAAAAGGTATATTAGCCACCTTGCTTTATCTATCATTTCAGTGTCTTTAAGCTAAAAATAGAGCCCTAATCAGTTTTCCCTGGAGTTCTTTAGCCTGCGAGTAAGAAAATGGATAGTGCTGGATGTTTAAGACAATACATTCTCAATCCATTGTTGAAATGTGAATTCCTGTGAGTTATATTTAATGCATCTCTTTCTAGAAAACATGCAGTAGCCTCACTGTGGTGGTTGAAATGCATCTCTGAAAGAAAGAATGATTTCCTCGAGCCTTAACGAGTACCTTATTGATCTATAATGAACAGACCCTCTTCTCTACAGACAATCTGTTTCTGGTAGAACAGGTACAGTTACCGTTATTGACTGTTTATTGTCCTCTGATATATCAGTTCCTTTCTCGGTATAACCAAGAATAGTTTAGAGGATAACTGCAGACGTTTAAAGCTGTGTTTGATTTCTCCCCATGCCACCTGCCACTCTTTCCCTCTTCCCCTAGATAAAACAATAGCACCACTCCTCAAGTCCTTTTCAAGCCTCAGAAATGGGTCCCAACCAGGTAACCTGTCAGCCCTGGACCCAGGATTTGCCTGCGTGTCGGAGGCTTTTGTAGCGTTTGAGAGGTTATTAGGACTTGGTAGGTTCACAGAAACAGTGAGGGGTCCCACAGCCCTCTTACCTTCCTTGGATTACTCGATTGTTTTCTGGATGAGGCAGGCGGGGGTGGTGTGTCTCAGTCCTTATTCCTTCCCCTCAGTTTTTCAGTCTAACTGGTAACATTTGACTTTTCTGGGAAAAGCTACCTGTAATTTGGGAAGTAATTATTTGATCCTTACTGAGTTCAGTGATGTGCCGAGGCCAGCAGGATGAAGGGAAACCACTTGCAAATGAGCTGTGTTGATCTAGAAACGCAGCATTCTCACCGTGGCGTTCGAGGGAGGAAACGGTGCCAGCGGAGCTCCCAAGACCTCAAATTCTAAACCAGGGATTTCCAACTCAGAGCAGCTGTATGTACACTGAGGCTTTTCTCTTCATTTGTCATGCGTCTAACAAGCTCGTGGCACAAACGTATATTTGCCTGTGAATTACAAGGAAATGTTTTGGAAGTCTACAGGGGATCCAGTTAATCAATTTGATTCATTGCAGCGCTCATTAGCCATGATGGCTGAGCCTCGGAAGGTTTGCCATTTTCTTTGGGTAAAGTTCACTGTATTCTAAGCCAAAAGTGTTGAAATTAATATCTTAACTTTTATTACCCAGAGAAACTGTCAGACTTGCCTAATGGTTTTGGATGGAGCGAGAGCACCTTTTTTGTTTTTCAAGATCGCTTTGGCTGAACTGCGCGGTGCAGGGGAGTAGAATCAAGGCCTGGGTCCTGCCTAACTCTTGTGAGGCCGTTTAGGTAATCTTTTTTTATTTTGTCTCTTCACCAACTGCTACTTAACAGCTTGTAAAGATCTTTTGAAACTCTGTTACTTTATGCATTAGAGATTTGCCTGCTTCCACCCTCCTCCTTTTGGGACTCTGCGAGGCTTTTTTCTTGTGTGCTCTGCCAACAGCAGATTTTGCCTGAGTATTTTTTTTTCTCATTAACATCAATCGAAGTGAGACGTCAGGAATCCAGGACCATTTGCAATGACAGGACAGTGCCAATGCTCTTCCTTTCATAACCCATAGGAATAAAACTATGCAAAGCATCATTTCATTATTCACATTCTGATCGCCTGCATAAATTACAAATCATAAGCTGGAGGGGAAAAAAAAAATCATGATGTCCTTTGTCAAATAGCCAAAGTTTAAATTTTGAGAGGAAATACAAGGAAGAATTTAAAAAAAAAACCAAAGTAATATCAGATTTTGGATGTGTCTCTTTTCCCTCGTTGACAGTTTTATCACAATAGCACGTTAGCCCACTTAGGCAAAGTGAGGATAAACACCAGACCATCTCTTTGCTGTTTTAGAGCAGAGCTCTGAAAACCATGCTCACGTCTATTTTTTCTTACAGCGATGACATATTTAAGGTGTAGAGTGAGAATCATATTGTTTATACAGCCTTCATTTGGTAACGGATTAAATGGAGTCCTTGAAGATATCGTGCACCCAGGTCCTACTAAATAGAACAAAAGGCCCAGCACACGCTTTGCAGTGTCAGGACCCTTATTCATGTCATAAGGGACTTTCTTTTTTCTTAAATGAGCAAGTCCCCACTTGTACAAAGGATTTTGAAAGCCTGAATCTTGGAGAAATAATTCAACGCCTGTCTGGGGTTTAGTTTTAAAGCTTGCTGAATTTTGGGGCTTATTTCACCGTGTTTAGTTTTCATGTGGAGGTCTCTGAAGAGAGCAAACAAGCATTCACACAGTGATTATTGTGAACATGGGTCTTGTTTTCATTAGGTGAACTATTTGGGGATAATCGATGAGGTCAAATCCAATTGATTTCAGTGGAAAGTCACATTGTAGCTTGTACTTAGGATAACTAGGCCCTTTTTGAATGGATTCTGCAGACTTTGGCCCACAGGAGCAGAATAAAGCATTTTTCCTTATGGGGACAAAGCCAGAGCAGCCTCTGTCAGAGCTTAAAGCCATTGAATTGTTCTGTACCTTCTTGTTTGAATCTATTGCTCATCTTGGGATGCAACAATAGCTGAAGGGTATGGCAGCGGGCTCTGCTCTCTGATATACCCGGTCTGTAAGAATGTGCTGGTTAGGCTGGGTTAACATCTTGAGTCCTGCCACCTTTTCAAGCCACAGAAATGGTCAGATGTTTCTTTGGAGAGGAAAATAGTAAGAAACAAAAGAACAGCTGTCAATGCTGAGGTGGCCATCCAGTTCCAACCCCCTGATGTGAACAGGGACACCTCCCACTGGATCAGGTTGTTCAAAGCCCCATCCAGCCTGGCCTTGAACTTCTCCAGGGATGGAGCAGCCGCAGCTTCTCTGGGCAACCGGGGCCAGGGCCTGCCCACCCTCACAGGAGAACATATCTTCCTAAGATCTTGTCCAACTCTCCTCTTTCAGCTTGAAACCATTGCCCCTCATCCTATCCCTGTGTCTCTGATAAAACACTTTGTGCCATCTCTCGTGTAGCCCCCTTTAGGTACTGGACCATGATGGTCTTCAATCTGACTGGGGAAACAGGAGGCTTTTTCTTGCCTTGTGGGTTATGAGAAGGAAGTCTGGGTTTTGAAATGAGATAAACAGGGTAGATAAAAAGCCTGAGATGCATTCATTCAAAGGTATCATTTAATATGTATGTGTTTTCTTATTATTCCTAGGAAGACTTAAGTTTTAAAATACAGCAAGAAATGGGTTAATTGTTGAGTAACTAAAAAGAAAAGGATCAGCATGTCGTTTAAGGGGGGTGGGACACCCAGAAAAGCAACCCTTTCTATCAAATCTGTTGAGATCTAAGAGAGTTTGGTACTGCTTCTTCTCTAGATTAATGAAACACTTCGCTTGCAAAGTGGCATTTCGGGGTGTTTGCAAGGCAAATTCCGTATGTTTAAGGGAAGAGGGTTTCATCCCTTCCTGCATGCAAATGATCAAGAGTTGCTGTGCTCCTAGGTCCCTTTCTTTGTATCCCAGCTTTCTGGGACACAGGTTTCCGATGTGTCCGGAGCCAAGAGTCAATGAGTGTGATAGGAATTGGAATGTACTGCTTAATATCCCGTGCTGCTAGTTTGTGCTTGTGCAGAATCAGCCGAGGTGATTTTTTAGGAAGCAGGCAGGTTGTATCAACAAATCGTTTCGAGAGAAAGGAAAATAAAGGACATTTAACAGTCGCTTCACATAGTTCTTCTTAGATTGAAGTAAAGTTCAGTATTAAAGATGAAAACAAAGCCAAAACATAACCAAAGGCAGTGTTACTGTAACTCTAAATGTCATCCATCCCTTACAGAAAGTATCTTTCAGATTAATTATGGAACCCCCAGATTTCAAGAAATTGGTTATGGAGGCAGGAGGGATGGCCCTCCAGGGAGAAAGCTAAAGATGTTTCATGCCAGCAGTAAGAAATTGTTAAGGAAAGTTAATTGCTATGAAAGATTTTAAAAAACTAAATAAAATAAAATACTGAGAAGTCTTGAGCTTGAGGTAGGAAGGGAAAATGAAAAGATTATTTGAATGCTACGGAATAAGAGTTAGTGGAAGAATATAGAGGGCTTCATATGGTTGTGTCTGAAGTGGATGGGCAGTTTCAGAGATTATTGTCAATACTCTTGGAGTTACCTCAAACTGCTCCAGAGGGTTGCTGCCTACAAACACAGCCCTTCGGAGCTCCCACCACAGGCGTGCTTCAAACAAAGCCTATTGTCTTGTCATTTATTTGGATCTAAATCTTCTGTGCTATCAAATGTAATAAACATCTTTATTTATCACGCTGTTTGCCAGAGGAATGGTATTTCTCTGTGTGTGTGATTTGGGTTTTATTTGTTTGTTTGGGGCTTTTTTTCCCCTGTAGCATAGCAGGAATTCCTTGTTGCCTGTATCACATCTGCAAATAAGAGGGGGAAATATTACGATGGCTGCACTTCTGCCCTTTGCCTTCTCGCATGCTTTCTTACTTGCATAATTATAATTATCTTTCAGTGCTGTTTCTGATCTTATTCTGCTCATTCAAAATCCAGAAAAATCATGGACGGCTGTTTTCAAGAAGGTACAAGCATGTAACAAAACAGGTTTTGTACATTTGCAGGGTTTTAAACCTAGTCCACTAGGTGGGTTGAGGCCTGTGGCGTAGCTGGCTGCTCCCTGGCTTATATGGGAACGTCAGGAGGCTTTTGCTGCCTGAAATGGGAACGTCAGGAGGCTTTTGCTGCCTGAAGACCAGCAGTAGCAGAAATGGGAAACACAGTGAGTTCCCTTTTGGAAACAGAAGCCTTAGTTTAACAGGTTTTCTGAAAATCCGGAATAATTATCTTGTAAGAGGCAAGAAAAGGAGCCTTCTTTCCAGTCTATCTGCTTCCACCATGGACTCTTTCTGCAGTCGTGACATCCCTCCAGCCTCGCTCTGTTTCTAGAACCTCCGTTCTTCACCCCTTACGCTCGAATAACTCTGGGGCTTCCTCCAGCTCCTTCAGGGCGGAAGGGTGCATGCTGTGAGAGGGCAAGAGGAGTCACCTCCTCGTTCTCACTTGTGCTTTGCCAGTGTCATACGCTGCTTTTTAGAGCAGAGGGGAGGAGGTGTCAATTCTTCTATAGTTTTAGGATGGTGCTACGTTACATTCTTTGGGCTGGACCTGTTTGGTGCTAGGGGCGATGCTGGAGCTGTAAAGACACATCGTGTTAGCTTCTCTTCTGTTTTGGTCAGTTGATGCAAACTTCCACTGTGAGAGAGGGTCGTCATTAACCCCATCTCCTTTTTTTTTTTCCGCAGCAGAGATCTGAGCTGCTGAATTGGGATCGTCGATACAGTTTGAGCTCTATATGTAACTGCCTGCTTCGTCCATAATGCGCGCCTGATTCTATCCTTGTTACCTTTGGCAGCACGTCAGGCTATTTTCTGTTCTCACCGCTTGTATTGTCAGACACTTTTCTCTGCCTACACCTGTTTCTTCTTATTTTTTTTTCCTTTTAATGCTCACTATTCTCCTTGAGAACTGCATCTATTTGTATTACCAGTACATGGAGAGAAGTGGAAAGAAATAGAAAACAGTAGCACTTAGGCAGGAAATCTTAGCATTTATCACATAGGACTGATGGTTGTGAAAATAAAGAGTAAGTGACACTGAGCAAAATCAAGGAAGAGATTTGGGGATCCAGAGCTGAGCAGTAGCCTTAGTGTTACAGAAGAGTGGAATACACAGTGCACAGCTTGAGACAGGACTTCCATTTTGAGAGGGCAGCTGAGGCCTCTGAGAGGAGTGCAAAACAGAGGATCTCAGCTTTTGTGCCATCGACAAGGCCTTGCTGTGGCTTCCTACAGCCTCCTGGTTAGCTGTGTTCCATCCTGGATGGAAGGCTGGGGAAGAGCTCTGCAGACGCTACTAAGCTCTTACAGGAATTGACACCAGGACTTTTTTCGGTGCCTGGAAGCTGGTAACGGGCAGGTGGTTCAGGCTGAGATTCGAGTCCTCGTCTTTCCAGGCGCTTGGAGAAAACAGTGGGCTTCACCAAAAATAGTTTGCCAGGAGTCAAGGAGATTTGGATCTTACAGATTTGTTTTTTGTTGCGCCAGATTTCGTGCTGACATAGGAATAAAATGTTTTTATTTAGCAAGAAAACTTGATTGCATACTTCTGCACTTGTCATATGTTCCTCTCTCATGCTCTTAGTTTAAGCCAATCTATTTTATCTTGAAATTTAACCTATCAGATATGAGAAAAAGCAGAAGTGCAATATTTGGACATCTGTTTACTAAAAGCATCTCCAATTCCTCCTTCTCAACTGACTGGTGTGCATCAGCTCAGCTAACATTTTTGCTAATGAGCAGCCTTTATTTGCAAGTTCGTGGCTGTCGGAACATTCTCCCTTTATTCCAGGGTCGAGCCACTATCACTGCCTGTTTCTTTTAACTAGATGCAGTACATTGTCTTGAATAATCAAGTCCCGGTTTGTGATGATGCTCATACGCAGAAGTATCATACGTTAGTGTGGTCCAGGAGCATCAGGAGCTGGAACGTGCTGAGGTTGAGGGAACACGATCTCATTCACAGCTTTAAAGTTTAAATTGGTAACCAAACAGTGGAGATAGATGGAAGGCCAGGGACGCTTGGCCTCGTTTCCCTGCTGCTCCGGGATCAAACATGGCATGCCCAGATGGAACCTCAGAAGCCCACTCATCATTCTCTCCCTCATCAGGCACTTCATCTGGCGCAAGGCAGTTTACAGAGTGTGGGACCGTGGGTTTGATCCAGCCTGGCAAATGCTGGTTGTACTTTCTGTTCCTGCTGACTGCCCTGTGGCCAGTGTTTTCGAGCATTTGCAGACCCGACCCTACCAGAGCAGAATTCCCTTTCAGAGAAGGGAGGAGAGTTAGAGAGTTCTCGGTCTTGAATTTCTGCAGAACGTTGCTATGTGAAGCCACCAGTGATGGTTTCATCAACATTTTTGCACATAACCTGGTTCATGGCTCTCAAATTGGTTTCTACAGGGCTTGGGATAAAAGGCCGGAAGAACATTTTCAGCCAACGTTCCCAAGTTTGATGTGCGGAGTTGACTGGAGAAAAGAACAGAATTTTGTATTTGAAATAGATGACAGAAAAAAAAAAAAGGTTTGTGAGGCCTTGCTTTATCTGCCGCAAAGAGAAATGAGGCGTGTGGCGATTGACAGATTTACGTATCCAGATAAAATCTTCCACTTTTCCAAAAGCAGAACTTTCTCTTTATGCAGTGTTAGTTTCAAAGCTTCCAGCTCCTGCTGCGCCTAATGGCAGGTATGACTCCAGCTACCTCCTTTTCAAGCCTGGAAAATGGGATCACTCTCAGGTCTCCTCATTGTCACCCGGTAGCTATTCCCTTTCACTAATTTCCCCAAATGAGTTGTGGCCCACTCCGAAGACTACGGGATTCGTTAGCGTGAAGCATAATAAGAATGTCCTCGGTGTTCGAACAGGAAGAAAATATCCCAAAGGCTGCCAGAGATAAAGATCACCCACTGAAAGGATAAAAATGAACAATGCTTCTTGCAGGGAACCTAAAAATACAATACTTGGTTCTCTCACACAGAGTTTAGTTATTGAAATAACTGGATCGTACAGTGCCAGGATTATTTCAGTCTCAAGAAAATAGGAAGTCTTGCAAGTTAAAATGCGTATTGGGGAAAACACAGTTTTGAGTCTGAACTGTACCTGGTGTTCTGGGGTGAGCAGGGTCTCGTGTGCCTGAAGGTACGAGGCTGGAACTCGGAAGATCCCTTTTCAATACTTAACTCTTCAACAGACTTCTTGAATACCTTTGATGAGTTGCTTATTCTTTTCGTGCCTCTTTTCTGTCAGCAGGTTTTTTTTGAAAGTGAAATGGGGATAACCATGCTTTTCTGCTTGAGAAAGTGGGTTATGGGTGTGTTGATTGGTGAGTTATTTCAAGTTCTCTGTGGCAATAAGCCATAGGAGAACCAAGTTTGGGTACACTGAGTTTGTGACATTTGTCAAGCTGATTACTGTTGCTTAAATAGATTATTTGTTAGGTGAACCTATGCTTAATCCCTTGCTGAGTGGTAGTTTTACATTAATAATTAAATTTTCCTTTCTCTGTTGTAACATGAGTGTGTGTGCACAGTGTTGTGTACACATCTGTAGAAAAGACATCGACCGAATGGATCCTACAGACTGCAGTCCAGCTTTTAAGACGCTGTAAAGAAGCACAGCTCTGCAGATTTGATTTTACTGTGTTTCTTATTGTGCCCGTGTTTCCAAGTTCTGCTTCAGATCACAGAGCTGGAGGAGAAAGAAGAAAGGAGGCAGCTTTTACAACTGCAGTCAGTGCAACTAATTGTTCCTACTAGGTAAGGGTGCATCTCTCTTACTGGCTCTCTGATGATGGCTTTTTGTTTCTAGCTACAAGCAAATCTAATTTGCAAATGAAAAATTTCATTATAGCAGAAGTTGCCTGCGAGGGGATTAAAGGAGGCACATTCAAAAGGATTCAGCAGAACATACAATTGCTTCTTAAAGAATTGATTTACGATCCCAATTCACAATTAAAATAACAATTGCTTTTAAGTGGTACCTATTATTTTTAAAAGGTTAGATCTTCCAACAATAGAATTTTAAGGGAATAAGGCAGCTTGAGAGCAAAATGTGTGGTAGGTAATTGGCAAAGCTCAGTTAATATTTTTTGTTTGCTATCCAAGAGCTATTCACGATGCCACTGTAACAGTATGTTGTTGGTACAACAGAGCTGACAGTTTCCTGAGATGAAAAGGAAGAGAATGGAATTAATCACACAAACTTCATCATCCAGTCTGGCATAACTGAAAGTGAGTTCTGCTATACTTGAACTATTTAAAATAACTTCATGTTTTATTAATGCGGGGTTTTTTTTCCCTCTGTTAACCTCTTCTGTGCTTTCTGTCCACAATCCCATTGTGACTTCTCGTCCCTTGAAAGGCTGCCCCGATACATAGGCTGGAGCGTAGGGTAGTGAGGAGTCCTGCAGCAACCCTGACGCTGCACCATGTGTGCACATAGAAGATGTCATGTGAAGGGGGAAAGGGGCTCCTGGGTTGTTCCTCCTCCATGGCATCTGGTATGCAGCATGGCCAGTGTTTTCATATTGCCCTGCAGTAGCTAGGACGTTTGTACTTTTATTTTTTTCCTCTCCTTTGTCCATGGAAAAGCTCAGAAATAGAAAACCCTAAGTGCTTTGTGCTGTGGTGCATCATCAGCTGCAGAGAGACTGTTAGGCTCAGAGGAGCCCGACTATTAATGGACTGAGAAACATTTATCTTCTTAAATAGAATGTATCTTTTAGAAAATTCTTAAATTCAAGGTAAATGTGACTACATAAAAACAAGCTTGTGGTTGTGAGTTTGAAGGTGCTGGTGGGGTCCTTGTTTGGAAGAGACCAAATAATTTTCAGTATGTTTTTCTCCAAGTCTGCTCATCAGCCAAGTCTTCTGATGCTGTCTGCCTTGTTTAATATTATCTAGAAGGTGTCTAGCAGAGCTCACGAGAGTCCTGTGTCCCCTGGGAGAGGGCTAAAAAGAGTACTGGAAGTCAGTATTTTTTTTCTCGGATTTTGCCTCATTCATTATGGTTTTGCACTATTTCTGTCTCTTCCATTATAACATTAGAGGCCATGTTTTG
>WAAB01018166.1:1596-57798 GCA_013389865.1 Piaya cayana
CCCCTCTCGCCCGGCGCAGCCCCCCGGCCGGGGTCCCCGCGCATCTCCCCGCGGATCCCGTTATCCTGCGTGGGGCCACGGAGAGATTATTTTCGGGTTTAGGCCTCACAGGATCAGGGCTGCGTCTTGCAGCCCTTCCCCTCCGCACGCCACCCCGCGCTGCCTTCTCTTCCCAGGCAAGCGGGGTCCTTTCTTACACCCCCCAACCCCCCCCCCCCAAACATCTCCATTCCTCTAAGGGCTGGGACACCCTGCCAACTCCTTCCTCCCGGGTTGTAGGGGCGATGCGGGCTTATTCCCGAGGTACAGAATGAATGAATGACCCGAAAGACCCACAGGGACCATCCAGCCCGACTTCTCCACCCTCAGAGGACGACCCCAACTCTCACACCGTGGGGCTGGGGGTGTCTCCCCCCTCGCCCCGACCCGTCGGTGGTTACCTTCGGGGAAGACCGCTCGCATTTTCAGGTAGCTGGTGGTGAGGCGGATGATGGACGCCTTGTCCAGCTGAGAGGTGATGGCCGAGGGCAGGGGCAGGAGCTTGGCCAGTTCGTAGAATTCTCCATTTTCTTTTTCCCGTCTAGTCTTTGCCGCGTTCTTGGATTTTTCCTTCATCGCGACTCCTGCCAGGCGAAGATGCCACTGGCATATTAGACCCGGTTCTTCCGAATGGCGGGGGGCATGGATTTCGGCTTCAGAGTTAGTATTTTCGTTTAAAGAAGGGAGGGAATTCACGCAAAAAAAAATAAAATTATAATGCCTAAAAAAAAAAAAGGGGGGTGAGGAAGAAAAAGGGGAAGAGGAGAGGGAAAAAAAAAAAAAGCCAAACCAACCACACAAAACCAACACCAAAAGAAACGGTGCGAGGAGGGGGGAGGCGATTTCTTGAGACAAGCCGCTCGCGAGAAAGCAGTTCTGCTCCGGCCCCTCCGTATCTAACGCTTCGAAACCGAGACTGAAAGGAGCTACGTGAAGGGCGCTCCTCTGCCTGCTGCTGCAATCGGATCTTCTCCTCTACGGGGGAGCAAAGCACTGGGTTCTCCCTTCGCTGAAGGATTTCTTCTGCTCAGTCTTTCCCCCCCTTTCAAAAAGATTACTAATAAAATATTAAAAATAGAGGGTCCACGCAAGAAATCGTTGGGCTGAGCAAGCCGAGGAAAAAAAAAAAAAAGAAAAAAAAGATAGAAAATAGAGGGAAAGAAAGACTGCTCCGCGCGTTTAACGAAGTGCAAAATGATCTGGTCCCAGACCCTCAGATGCCGAGGAGACGACGAGCCGGCGGGGCAGCCGCCCGTTAAACGAAAGTCGGAGCCGGTGCGGGGGGAGCCGGTGGCCGGAGCGCTCCGAAGTCGCCGGCTCGCGTTCCCTTCGGGCTTCTTCTCCTTCCCGCCCCGCAAGCTCTCTGCGGGCGGCCCTCCCCGTGGCCTCGGGGCGGCTCAGCTGCGGGGGCTGCTGCCCGCGGGGCCGCGCCGCCCGGCTCCAAATGGAGTTCGCATGCGGAGTCAAATTAAAGGATCCGTTTTCCTCGGGACCGGTGCCACTTCAGCGTCGCCTCTTTCCAAACAAGTCCGAGCGCTGGCAAAGGCGCGGGGTTGATTCTGTTGGATTTATTTATTGTTTCTTTTTTTTTTTTCCCCTCCCTCCTTTTAAAGAAAAAGTATTTGCAAGATCAGGAATTATTTCTTTTATTATTGTTATTATTATTTTGACATGTATTTAAAAAGCAAAGCGGCGGCTCTTTGGTACAGACGCGCCTTTCAAAGGCAAAGGGAGGCTTGGCTACATTCACCTCCGGCAAGGAGCAGCCACCCTCACCATTCGGCAAGGATCGAAGGTAAAATTCCCCTCCTCTCGGAAATCCTAACCGCCACCATCCTCGCCTGAAAGCACAGATATCACCGCTTTTTTTTCTTTCCTTTCCCTTTTTCTTTTTTTTTTCTTCCTTTCTCTCTCTNGGTGTTTTGCCGGGGGCGGGGGCCTTTTGCTATGGCAGCTCGAACCCTCTCCCCTCGACCTCCCTAAGCAGACAGGGGGACCCGCACCCCCCTCGCCCCATAACCTGCTGTCGCTCACGCTTGATGCACCGACTGTGACCCGGGGAGGGGGGGGACACACACACTCCCGGCACCTCGACAGGGGCAAGGACACGCGTGGGGCTGCGACACGCAGAGTCCCTCCTTCCCTGGAGGTGTTTAAGACACGGGTAGACGAGGTCCTGGGGGACATGGTTTAGTGTTTGATAGGAACGGTTGGACTCGATGATCCGATGGGTCTCTTCGAGCCTGGTGATTCTGTGATTCTATGATTCTATAGGCGAAGAAAAGCACTGAGCTTTCTGAGCTCCCCAGAGCTTTCCCCTGATGTTTTGACGACTGGTAAAAGAGGGAAAACATACGTGGGTCACTATGCACACGTGCGTGTGTACACAGGAATGTGCTGGCACATATGTACATACGTCTCATGTACACATATATAGGCACAGCACACATTTATACTCTATCTACGCATTTATATATTTTACGTATGTATTAGACGTGCACCCCGCCGGTGCCTCCCTCCATCAGCCCCCGACGGGACGCCCCGCGGCCAGCCCGTGACCGGGGCTTGACCCCAGAGCAGTCGAATCTGCTCCCCGGGGGAAAAAAAAAGGCGAAGAAAAATCCCTGAGCGCCTGAGTTTTTATCCCTTCTCCTCCAGGGAGCGGCCCCGGGCACGGCGGCGGGGGGAGAAGCGGGCGCCGCGGCGCTCACGGGGCTGGAATCGGGTTTTTGGACAGGTTGTCGCAGCAGCCTCTGAAACCACCGCAAAGCCCCGTTCCCGGCTCCAGGCATGCTCCTTGTCCCACGTCCCCGAGTAAGCCGGACCCGGCTTGGGCTTAACGCCCTTCGAGGGTGATAGGGGAAAATGCCGCAAATAAAACTCTCTAGGTCGAGTTTTCGAGTTTTAGAAAGCGTCAGCCTTGGTCAGGCCCGGGCAGCATCATGGAGCGATCTCCATCCATCCCGTGCGGCCAGACAAGAGCTGGGACGGGGTGGATTCCCCACTCACACGGATAAATTGTCCCAGAAATCTTATGCATATTCTGTTATTTTCCACGGGCTAATGTTAATGTTATTCTGAACTTCACAGCAGTAAAATCTCTTTCTAATTTGGAACTGACTCCAGCTCTCTGCTTAACCTTTGCCTTTGAGGCAGGGAGATACTGCAAAGAGAGGTGATCACAGCAGGAGACGCGTCCCTTCAGCGCAGATCACGCTGCACCCAAGGCGTTATCACCTTCGAAGAATGAAAACTGCCCTGAAAAGCACCGTTTTGAAGCAAACATGCCATCAGAGGGACATTCTGCCTTTCTAAGAACACAATTACTTGAATGAAATTTAACTCTACTTTAGCTTAAATAAAAAACACTCCACTTTTTTTTTCTTTTTTTTTTTTTTTTTTAGCACTCAGCCGGGATGCTGCGAGGGGCACGGGCGTGGGGGACACGCACCTCCCTCCCCGCACCCCCATCAGCTTTCGGACAGTCGCGGGGGCAGCCGGGGTGCGACCGGCCATTCCCGCAGCGAGGAGGGAACCACCGGGGAGAAGGGAAGGAGGGCGAAGCCCGTGGAGACCCAGCTCCACACCCGCCCAGGGGCGTCGAGGTGGGGGGGGATGGGGTCTCCTCTCCTTAATATTAATCCCTCGGAGAGGCCTGGCCGACGGGCGAGGGTGTTTGCTTAAGATCGCCCGCCCCTCTGTAATTATCCCATTACAGCAGAAAGGGCCCGTCTCGGCGTTTATCGAGGGAAAAAGGCCACGCTTTTTACCCACCCCCCCCCCCGCCCCGTCCCCGCGGAGGCACCGCTGCCCCCCGCTCTCCCTCTCGAGGAGCGGTCGGTAGGGAGCCTGGGGCACCTTCTTTCTCTGCTGCAAGGAACGTGGGACAAGGGATCGGGGAAACGGCGCCACGATGGGTCTCTCGCCCCGTCCCGTCCCAAATCCCCCCCCCCGCTCGGAGGAGGAAAATGGGGGGACGCGGAGATTGGGCTCCCTGCCCGCCGTCCTGGGTGGGATTTAGGTTTAGAGCTGCCTTCCAGGTCAAGGAAACCCGAGGGAAGCGGCTGCACGGGTGAGCCTGGGGGATGTGACCCGTTCCACCCTCCCGCACAGCCCTTTGCACCCCCAAAACCAAGGAGCAGCCCCGTGTCCCCCTCGGGGGGGACACCTGGAGCGCGTTGGGGGCGGCAGATGTAAGTCGCTAGTAAACCCGCCGCTGGGTTTTTCTCCTAACGGACTTTTTTTTTTTTTTTTTTCCGCCGGGCAAAACAAACCAAAATTAATCCGGAAAACCCACCGGTCGAAAAGAAACTTCGGCGTTACGGGGAAATTGTCAAAAATCAGTTTAAACTCCTCCCGCTGCCGAAACTGGACTCGTTACCAGAGGTAAAAATAAAAAAATAAAAATTGCAAGGGGATTTTTAAAAATGCTTATAAATACATACATATATATATATATATATGGGGAAAAGTAGCTGTATTTCAAGGATACAAGCTCTGCGACCCCCTGGAACTATACGGGACAATTCTCTGCTCTGTGAGCAATATATGGGGACAAGAGATTTCTTCTCAAAGGAAAAAGAGAAAGGAGCACGTTGCTTTTCTAACAAATGACTGTGGTTTGGAGCAAAGGCAGGTTTGCGAGCGTTTGCCACATAATCCCGGCAGGAAAAAAAAAAAAAAAGGAAAATCACGTTGCCAAAAGGGTGGCCCAAAGCTTTCGAGGTGGATTTCCCAATATTCAACTCGTGGAGTCGGATGTGGCTGCAGGGACCTTCGGAGAGTGGTTTCTCTCTCTTCGATTTAATAAGAAAATCCGCACCGGGGGCGAAAATATATAGGGACGATAGATAAAGCTATTTATTATTTAAACATTCAGATCGTAATTTCAGCGATACGGTAATATTGAATCATAAATTGGGCTCACACACACAAAAAAAGCGCTGTTATTTAACAGGTTTGAGGGGAAACTCTTCACCGGGTGAGAGGTAAAGGGAGAGAGTTTTTTTTCCCCAGGTGAGCTGTGCAGAGGAAAACACAAAACCCCGTTTAAACTAAAAATGGAAAATAAAGGGAAAAATCAGGGGGAGGGGGGGAAACCCCAAAAAACAACCCCAAACAAACCAAACAATCCATCACCCCGCAAACAAGCTCCGTCGGTAGCTCCACCACGAGTCCCGCGCCGCCCGGGAGCCCCGGGGCTTGCGCGGAGGGGACAACGCGTGGAGGTGGGTGACAAAGGTAGGGGACAGCGGGGCAGGGAGGGAGGCGTGTGGGAGCAAAGCCTCAGCGGCTTCGTTTACACCGGGGCGAGGGGGCGACATTCCGGGGTTGCGGGTTGAAGCCGGGAGGGGGGATGGAGGGGAGGGGGGAAGGTGTCACTGAGGAAGGAGCGGCTCAAACCGAGGGGTTTAATGCCTTTTTTTTTTTATTTGGGAATCCCGAAGGAGAAGCGCAGGAGGAGTTGTGCCTTTGGTCTTTCGCGTTCGTGTGTAATAGTTTTCCCCGTGTTCCTCGGTCTCGCACGCTCGTGTGACACACGCGGTGCTGAATGGGTCCAGGCTGGAGAAAACGGGGCCCAGCACAGCGCAGGTCTTAACTTTTTTTTTTTTTTTGTCTGATGTGGTGCTTAGCTAACGTATTAACTGTGAGAAATATCACTGAGTTCCTCAGGAAAGAAAATATCATCAGATATTTTAACATTTACGGTCTGCAACATCAGCACTGGTATGAGCTCAAGAACTAGCAGCCCTTATGGTCTCCAGAGGAAGCTCTTATATTTTTTTTCCCTGTAACTACTGTTCCCAAGTGTGGATGTATACACACACACGCTCACACACACACAAATCCTATAAATGCTAATAAAACAGATTCCTCAGGATTTGTTTAACTTTCCCTGGCACCACAATCTCATATTGATATTCAATGGGGTTACTAGTGTGCATGAGGATTACTAGTTAAGTATAGACCGCAGGATCAACCTTCTACTATGCCACTTGAACATGTCTTTACAAATAAGTAAGGTAGGAAATGTAAGCATTGACAATACGATTAATTTGCACGGAACACTTGAAAGGGAAGAAAGGAAGTTAAATCATGGTGCTAGAATTATTAAACTATGCAGAATTGAGGCCTCCAGTTGCAGGGGATCGTTTTCAGCTCTTTACTTGAAGCTGTGTTACTGCTATTGTCCAACCTTTGCTGGCCACATGGGACGACATTTGGCAATCGGACAGAAAGTTATTTCTACCGGGCATGAATTGGAAATATCCAGCTGGGGCGTAGATCCCATTTCTAATCGTGGTGGAGGGAAGGAAAACTCAGTGCTCTTTCTAGTTACACAGGCAGTATTTTTAGAGTTTGTCAAAAGTGGCTTCAGCTAGCTATCCAGAAAAATATCTGCTGTTTAAAAATGAAATAAGAGGGTATTTTTTTCCTCCCTTAAAACTAATAAATTTGTGGGGGTTATTAGGGTGCACAATGTACATAATATACAGTGCCTGTACATAATGTACGGCGATAATACAGGCACGCAACACTGCAGGAGCTGTCAGAGTTGATGGACTGATCCAAATGGATGACATTTGTAAAAGACATGTCTTACATTAAAAACACTAAATGCTCATGTTTGGGTCAGGTTTTCAATTTCAGTTTTCTAAGGAGAATAAAGTTATTCTGTGAAGGCCAACTTAATTTTTTTTTTCCCAACTGGATCTGGAATTTGATGAATTTTCTGAAAGTATTTTCATAAAACTCAGAAAATTAATATTAATTATGGTGCCAAAATTTTCACGATCAAACATTTTCTTCTGCTAATATAAGTTGCAAACCATATTTCTTTCAACTACAGTAGATAGTTTAAAGGTGAAAGCTGTCCTTGGGAACAGGAGACAGAATGTATCAATCATACAGAGGAAGCTTCTAGGTTGAAGAAATAGGAAAAATCTAGTAGAGTACAGTAGAGCGTTTTTGCTCTGTTTGTCTGAAATCCTTTGAACATTATAAAATGCAATGTAAGTATTTTTATTTACCTTTTTAAAGTTATGTTCAGTGACTTGAACTAGTTTTCTCAGTGGCCCTCAACTTATATGAATAGTGTGACTAATCTAGTGGAGATGAATAATGGATCTGCGAGGAATAGAGGAATTCTGATACAAAAACATCTCTCTGTTTTTTGGTGATGTTTTATGCTGCTTGGCATTCAATATATTATATAATGGCTGTCAGAAGAACTTTGGTAATACTTTATGGTAAGGTTGATAAATACTTTAGTCATGATTTAGAAATGGTTGATGGAAAATGCTACTTATACATAATTATGTGATGTTTTACTAAGTTTTAAGCACACTCATAAGTAAATGTATATGCTCTTGCTAATTACCATTCTTTTGGTTTGTTGTAATATCCTGATTCAAGATTTTTGTATTTGTCCACTGAACATTTTGTAACACATGTAGCAGCTTATTTCTAAACAGATATTTTACCATGTATGGGCAGAGAAATTTAAGTCAAGATTAATCTGTTCACATGGGACTAGGACTGTAGTTATTGTCAGAGAGAAAGGGTGTAGAGGGGAAGCAGATTCTATTGAAGGCTACTTTTGTGAACTTAAGGCCTTATCCTGGCAAAATAATGCAAATCAGCCAACCTTCCAAGTCATTCACTTAAATGTAATTCAGTGGAATACTTACAGCAATGAAACCTACCATGACAAGGCACTGAGAAGAATGGGAAGAGGGGTTCTGTTTCCTCACCAGTGAGTGAGCGGATGGGAAGGTTTGTCATGGGGATGGGAAAAGTGAGGGTCCACCAGTTCAGCTCCTGGGGAACTGGTGGTGTTCAAAGGATGTGAACCCTTTTGGTTCAAAAGGCAAAGAAGAGAAGAGCATCATACCATGGTGTCTTGTTTGAAATGGGTTGCAAACCTCTCAGCCTTCATTCTTGTAGAGTTAAGGCTTTCTGAGTGTGTAAGGAGTGCACATGGACTGACTTCACCAAAGGAAAAATGCAAAAGGTGTTCCATGTCTCTGCTCATGTCTTTCAATTTAAAAACAGGCAATTGTTTTCTTTTGGTCACCATGAGATTCCTCAGTAGCAGTGAGACTGAAAAGTTGCCCCTTTGGACAGTAATCAGAACAGTGCAATTACATTTGACGCTGAAACATTTGAAAAACATTCTGCACTGGCATACAAGGCATTTTGGCCATATCAGTAACTCACCCTTCAACAAACTCACATCAGCAGGTTTTGTAGATAAACTGCTAGTCTTCAGCAAACATATCATAGATCATAGAATGGTTTGGTTTGGTAGGGACCTTAAAGATCATTTCTTTCCACCTCTGCTGCGTGGGCAGGAACATCTTTGATCTGTGAGTGGAGGTGTTCTCAGTATAGGAACTTGCTGCTGTTTCTCATTAATGTTTCCAGATTTGGCTCTGACTTCACATGTCTTTTTCTTTTTGTCAGGGTTCATACTATCAAGATTTCCATGTTTTTATTACAAAAACTTGGGATACGTTCAACAAAGCCGAACAAAGATGACCTAAGTTCAGTCCCTGTTGACAACAGAAAGATACTCAGAAAATACTGCCCTCTAAAATGATCTGTTCAGTCTTTAGACACTGATCCTGAAATCTGATCCTCAAGACCCACCAATACCAATGAATTAAACACTTCAGTCACTAGATGATATTTGAATGTGCTCTCAATTTCGGAGCTCAAGGCCAGATCCAGAGAAGGACTAAGGAAGAATGCAGATGCTGAAGTCTAAAATGGGAATGCTGAGCACTTCCATTCAGTTGCTGGCTAATTATGGATGCATCTAAAGCCAATTTTTCATCATTTTAGATATCCAAGCACACCCATAGACACACTTCAACCACATCAGCGCACAGCTAGTGCAGTAGCTAAAGCAGACCTAGGAAGAAAGTCAACAGTTACACTGTAAAAATATGCAGAAAGCTTCTTCCTCTCCATGATCAACAGGAGAAGTCTCATTTTATACAGAAGATAGATTAGCCAGATATGATGATGATTTTCTAGACTCACTTCCCTCCTTTATCCAAACAGATTCAGTCACAGGCCTCTTGTTGCGGTGGGTTCATCCTGACTGGATGCCAGGTGCCCACCAAAGCTGCTCTATCACTCCTTATCTCAGCTGGACAGGGGAGAGAAAATATGACAAAAGGCTTGTGAGCTGAGATAAGGCCAAGGAAACATCACTCAGCAATTACTGTTACGAGTAAATCAGCCTTGACTTGGGTGAAAATTAATTTAATTTATTACCAATCAAATCAGTTTAGGATAATGAGAAATAAAAGCTAAATCTTAAAACATCTGCCCCCCCTCAGGCTTAACTTTGATCCTCATTTTCTCTACCTCTTCCCTCTCAGGGGTGCAGTGGGACATGTAATAGGGTTTACAGTCAGTTCATCACATGTTATCTCTACCCCTTCTTCCTCCTCAGCGGGAGGATTCCTCACCCTCCTCCCCTGCTCCGGTGCAGAGTTCTTCCCACAGAAAACATTTCTCCACAAACTTCTCCAATGTCTTTCCCATGGGCTGCAGTTCTTCACGAGCTGCTCCAGGGTGGGTTCTTCCCATGGCATGCAGTCCTTCAGGAAAAGAGTGCTCCAGCATGGGTCCACGAGTCCTGCCAGCGAACCTGCACCGGCATGGGCTTTTCTATTTCTGACCTTGGTGTGTGTAGAGCTATTTCTCTCACATACTTTCACTCCTTTCTGGCTGCTGGTGTCGCACAAGTTTATTTCCCTCCTCCCCCCTTCTTACAGGTGTTATCCAAGAGGTGCTGCCACCATCCCTGATTGGTTCAGCTGTGGCCAGCAGTAGGTCCATCTTGGAGCTGGCTGGCATTGGCTCTATTTGGCGGAGAAATTTCCAGCAGCTTCTCATGGAAGCCACTCATGCAGCCCCCTAACTACTAAAACATTGCCATGCATACCCAATACACTTGTCTATGAAGAGGTATGAGACCACTGTACCCTTAAGTGTGTATGTAGGTTACTCTTCTACTGAATTGACTTCACTGTGCACAAAAGAATCAAGATTTACTGGAAAAGAGACAAAACTTTAATGTCTTTTCCAATGTTTTTTGTTTGTTTGTTTTAAATGTATATTATTTGGGAACGGATATTGCACTCAAATGCATTAAAAGTCTTTGAAACAGGATGAAATGTAGGATTCCCTGCTCTCAGCCAACTGCTCTTCAAACAGACCAGATTCATATTCTCTCCTTTTTTTTTTTAATTTTCCCTTAGTTTTTCTGGGCAGATCAACTCTGTATGAATGGGAAGGACTGCAAGTCTCAACTCCACTTATATCCTTCTGTTGTTGAAAAGATGGAGATGAAAGTTTGAATTTCCTCAAAGGTAATTGAATGTTCTCCTTATTTAATAAATTTATGACCACTCTATGGTATGGCAGGAAGATAAGGAGAACTGGTGTTCTGCCTCCAGTCTTAGAGCTTAAACAATATTTTCTTTTATTTCTTCTCTTAATTCCCCAAACCCTCCAAACCAAACAAAGAAACAAAAACAAAGAAGAGGTTAGAATTAAATCCAAGTTAAGAAACCTCATGATGAGGAAGATGTCTAAGCCTAAGATAAGAAGGAGGCTGTAAAAATGAGCCCACTCCCTTAGTGTCTCCCTTTGGTTAGCTTACGTTTCACTGCTCAGGTTTTTTATGCATTCTCTTTGGAAGAGCACAATCCCATAGCAGTTTAAGTAGTTAACACTGAGTTTGGAAATGATGTTAGGGTTTTTGATTATTTACAGGGAGCTGCAACATCTACATTTATGTGTCCAAAGTTATTTTTTGATATATTCCTATCTAAAAAAATCCAAGAGAAATCTGTTTTCATGTTACTATGAAGCAATAAATGAAATCACTGCACTGTTTTCTGGTGCGACTTACTATGAATTTCTGAACGTTCCTGAGATCTGTTCTTCTATAAACATCTCCATAGAATGAATCTCAGACAAATACAATTCTTGGGCTTAAGTCTCTCAGATGGTGACCACCATGCTGCAATGGAAAGACACCCTTGCCTCCAACTTCTCTTTCCCCTGAAACCTATATAGAATTATCTTGCATTTTCAGAAATGCAATGTATTTCTTTTGTGAGTGAAGGAAACAATAGAGACAACAGAATCTGGTACACACTTTGGTCTCTATACACTTATTTTACCACCTAAATGATTTCAGATGTTCTTCTGTCTTTTTGCCTCCTGCTACCCAATATAGAAGTCAAATTCTGAAAGTGCTTTTCTCTTCTTTCCTCCATTTTGAATGGAGAATGTTTTCTGTATTTTTTTTTTCTTTCCAATCTCTCTCCACTTCAGGCTTTCTCCAGCACTGGAGACACGTTATTAGCATATCTCAGGAAACCTTCCTGCAGTGGGGATTGGCAGACAACTGTTTACCCTGAATAGATCGCAAGTATCGGACAGTGCAAATACTCACAGTGGGATTGATTACACTGATGCCTCTAACCCTCTGAACACATGCAGCGTGGACTAGATAGTTCAAAAAAAAATGGAGGGGATCTTAGACTGAGCTGAATATTTGTGCAATTAATACAAGACAAATACTCTCTCAATTGCCTACTAGTGCTTTAGTGACTGTTAGAGACCCATTGCTGAGGAAGTTTGTACTCTAATTCCATAAACATATGGGATTTCAGCCAGGTCAATAGGACAGACTTTAAACTAAGACATATAAAAGCAAAATGAGGGGAAAGAGAAGCATGAAGAACAGTGAATATTATTTATCATGAATGCCAAGAAAATCAGCTAGAGAGCTGAAATGAAGTTAGGGAGAGATAAAGCTGACAGATAAATCTTAGACAAATGTAAGATGAGAGAATAGCATGATTGGAGACATAAAATAGATGTGGTGTTGATAGCTACTAGAAGAGGAGTGGAGCTCTGCAGAAAGTCAAACCCATTTTCAATAAGATGTTTTATCTCTGGAGATTACTCAACCAGAAACTACAACTCCTCTGAGATTTGTGTCAACACCAGTAAAAATGCATGGGTCTGATACTGCAAACAGGGTTCCTGTGAAGTGGCTAAGCTCCTCATGAATCAGCATCATGGCCCTCAGTATTAACATGGCTTTCAGTCAGTGGAGGCTTTTTCAAATGATGTAATGTTTGTAACTCGATATTCTACTCTGTAATCCTACTGAGGACGGACATGTTGTAGGCCATACT
Organism: Piaya cayana; assembly: GCA_013389865.1. Classification (NCBI taxonomy): domain Eukaryota; kingdom Metazoa; phylum Chordata; class Aves; order Cuculiformes; family Coccyzidae; genus Piaya; species Piaya cayana. The sequence continues at coordinate 13,869 of WAAB01018166.1, forward strand.
GGAGGGATATTTCCTTCCCTATGAGCTTTTGGTTAAACAGTTTAATAATTTCTTAGGTTCAGCACCTAGGACACACAGCTTGTCTCAAGAGCCCGATGAAGATGATGATGTAATATTTAAAAGGAGAACATCAGCCCTATTGCTTCTGTTCCGATCTACTGCAGATGTACACTTTCAGTTTCGACGTCCTCTAGTTTTGTGAACTAAATGAAGAAAATATTCAGACTGTTTGTGTATGCACATTAATATATTCTGGAGCAGGCTGCCCAGGGAGGTGGTTGAGTCCCCTTCCCTGGAGGTGTTTAAGGCACGGGTGGACGAGGTGCTGAAGGGCATGGTTTAGTGTTTGATAGGAATGGTTGGACTCGATGATCCAGTGGGTTTCTTCCAACCTAGTTATTCTATGATTCTATGCATATGCTTAATGGAGAACTTTCGATAACTTGATCTTAAAAATAAGGCAAGTTAAGGAAGGAGTTTCACCTCTTAACTCTAAATTTCCTGGGGGCTGACAGATAAAATCAAATTCTGAAGGCTATTCTACTATAGGATTTTTTCCTGTTTGAGTTTGTGATTCATATCCTGCTTATACCGTGTGAATCTTTGTCTTAATACCATTTTATTTAGTCTACTACTGGCTTTCAGTTGGTTTTATTTTAGTATCTCAAATTTTTGCACACAAAACTAGACAAGTACAGGACAGGTTAAAATCCATGTTACTTAGAGAACACAATTTTAACTGTTGATCCAAACCAGCTCTGCACTTAAACAATAGATCCTTGGTGTTTACTGTATACTATCTCTCTAAATATAAGGATTACTGTTTCCTCTGGTGTAGCAACTGACTGGAGGTTCTCACTAGTAGCTGTTATTAGTAGCAATGACACATTAATTGAACTTCACTACTTCCAGGTGTGTGGCACACTCTGGGGTCACCCAGTGCACTACAGTTTCATGTGTATTCAATTACTGTAGCGTTATGAAGGAATGCAACATGTCATGCATCAAAATGTCAATTACCACTTTTTATGGGATAGTGAGTAAAAGAAACCAATCAGCTTTTCCTAGTGTTGGTTTTCTCCACTTGGTTGCTGTAAGCATCCAATGAAACATGCCTCTATCCCCTGCCTCATCTATGCAACCAGAAAAGAAAAAGAAATACCTTTGGAAATTACGGCTTACTGTCAGAAATTATTAGATTGCCTGAGTATAAATGTGTGTCCTGGGTGGCTCATGTGGCGTTGTTATTAGTGACACACCAGAGAACTGTAGTTTGGATTGGTAGGGATCTCTAAAGATCATCTAGTCTGAACCCCCAGTAGTGAGCAGGGACATCTTCAACCAGATCAGGTTGCCTACAGCCCTGTCCAACCTGACCTTGAATGTTTCCAGGGATGGAGTGTTGTGTCACAAACAAAACAGCAGCAGTGCACCTCAGTGATTTCATCCAAGATGCCCAAAGTCATAGGCACAAACCCTCAAATACTTTTAGGGACACAAAACATCTGATAAGTCACTGGCCACTACCTGAACCATAGACAGCATTTTTGATAGAGCAGATCCAATTGAGCTTCATAGGTTTTTCCAGCACATTTTACAGTGTAAGTGTTCATCCCATGGATATCCCAGGAAATGTACCCCTATAAAGAAAAATGTGTTGCTTAAAATCATAGAATCATGTGGTTGGAAAAGACCTTTGAGTCCATCAAGTACCTCTTCACTAAATCATATCCCTGAGCATCTCGTCTCACCATCTTTTAAACACATCCAGGGATGGTGACTCAACCACCTCCCTGGGCAGCTTTTTCCAGTGCCTGATAACCCTTTTGGTGAAGAAATTTTTCCTAATGTTCAATCTGAACCTCCCCTGGTGCAACTTGAGGCCATTTCTTTTTGTCTTATCGCCTATCCCAATCATTTGGGAGAAGAGACCAACATCCACCTAATTACAACCACCTTTCAGATTGTAATAGACAGTGATAAGTTCTCCCCTTATCCTCCTTTTCTGTAGGCTAAGCAACCCCTATTCTGTCAGCCATTCCTCATAGAACTTGTTCTCCAGCTGCTTCACCAGCTCCATTCCCTTCTCTGGATGTGCTCCAGCATCTCAATGACTTTGTCGTAGTGAGGGCCCCAACACTAAACACATTATTTGAGATGTGGCCTTACCAATGCTGAGTACAGGAGCACAATCATTTCCCAGGTCCTGCTGGTCATGCTGTTTGTGATTAAGGCCAAGATGCCATTAACCTTGCTGGCCACCTGGGCACATTACTGACTTATATTAAGCCAGCTGTCAATGAACACTCCTGGGTCCAATTCTGCTAGGCAGCTTTACAGCCACTCTTCCCCAAACCTGTAGTGCTGCACAGGGTCATTGTGTTCCAAGTGCAGGACTTCATACTTGGCCTTGTTGAACCTCATAAAGTTGATCTCAGCCCATTGATCCAGCTGGTTTAGGTCCCTCTGTAGAGCCTCCCTACCTTCAAGAAGATCAACACTTTTTCCCANTCAAGATGCCATTAACCTTCCTGGCCACCTGCGTACATTGCTGACTCATATTCAACCAGCTGTCAATGAACACTCCCGGGTCCAATTCTGCTAGGCAGCTTTACAACCACTCTTCCCCAAACCTGTAGTGCTGCACAGGGTCATTGTGTTCCAAGTGCAGGACTTCATACTTGGCCTTGTTGAACCTCATAAAGTTGATCTCAGCCCATTGATCCAGCTGGTTTATGTCCCTCTGTAGAGCCTCCCTACCTTCAAGAAGATCAACACTTTTTCCCAGCTTAGTGTCATCTATGAACTTACTAAGGGTACATTCAATGCCCTCATTCAGATCATTGATAAAGATATTTAACAGAACTGGACCCAGCACTGAGCCCTGCGGGACACGCCCTGTGATCTGTCTTGAACTGGATTTAACTTCATTTACCATGACTCTCTGGGCCTGGTCATCCAACCAGTTTTTAACCCAGCAGAGAGTGCGCCTGTTCAGGGCAATGGCAGCCAGTTTCTAATGCTGAATAGTGTGAGAAAGGATGTTACAGGCTTTGCTAAAGTCCAGGTACTGTATATCCAAGCCTTTCCCTCATCCATTAAGTGGGTAACCTTGTCATAGAAAGTGATCAGATTAGTTTTGCAGGATCTGCCTTCCATAAGCCCATGTTGACTGCACCCGATCACCCAGTGTGTGCTGTGTGATAGTACACAAGATGACCTGTTCCATGACCTTCCCCAGCACCAGTGTCAGACTGACAGGCTTGTAGTTCCTTGGATCTTCCCTTCGACCCTTCTTGTGAATGGGTGTAACATCTGCCAGCCTCCAGTCATATGGAACTTCCCCAGTCATCCAGGGATGCTGATAGATGATGGAAAGGGGTTTGGGGAGCACCTCCACCAGCTCCTTAATGCCCTTGGATTGATCCCATCCAGCCCCACAGAGTTGTGAATGTCTAATTGGCTGAGGAGATCTCTAACCATTTCCTCTTAGATCAAGGGTGCTTTGTTCTGCTCTTGCTCCCTGTCTTCTGGTTCACAAGGCTGAACACTCAGAGACACCTTGCTATTAAAAACTGAGTCAAAAAAGACATTAAGTACCTCAGTCTCATCCTCATCTTTTATCACTGTTGTTCCCCCTGCACTCATTAAAAGATGCCCCTCCTTTTTTTGTTAATATATTTGTAGAAACATTTTTGGTTATCTTTCACAGAGCTGGCCAAAGTAAGTTCTAGTTGGGCTTTAACCCTTCTGATTTTCTCTCTCACTTCATTCTTGTAGTCCTCCTAAGATGCCTGCCCCTTCTTGCAAACCTCATATATTTTCCTGTTTTATTTGAGATCCACTTGAAGCTGTCTTCTCAGCCAAGCTGGTTTTCTTCCTCACTAGCTCATTTTCTGGCACATAGGGATGAGTTGCTCTTGCAGTGCCAGGATCTCCTTCTTGAAGAGGATCCATCCCTCTTGGGTTCCTTTGACCTTTAGGACTGCCTCTCAAGGAACTTGATCAACTGTCCCTCTAAACAGTCCAAAGTCTGCCCTCTGGAAGTGCAGGACGGCTGTTCTACCACCCCTTCCCTTACTTTTCCCAGAACTGAGAATTCTATCATCTTCTGTTTCTTATGCTCCAGGTAGCCTCCAACCGTCCTCCAACTATCACACCTCCCACAAGACCTTCTCTGTTCACAAACAACAGGTCCAGCAGGGTACCTTCCCTGGTTGGTTTGCTCACTGGTTCTGTCAGAACGTTGCCTTCCAGGCACTCCAGGAACCTCCTAGATTTTTTCTGTCTGCTGTATTTCACTTCCAGCAGACATCTGGTAGGCTGAAGTCTTCCACAAGAACAAGGGCTAGTGATTGTGAGACTTCTCCCAGTTGCTTATAGAATATCTCATCAGCCTCTTCTTCCTGACTGAGTGGTCTTTAGCAGAACCCCACCATGACGTCTGCCTTGTGTGTTTCACTGATTTTTACCCATAGGTGTTCTCCCCAAGGTCTCTTTCCTCCTGCCCTTTTAGATGTATTGTTGTTGTTGGGAAACCAATGAAATTCTGATCTTTTGGGTCAGATGGAAGACAGAATCCTTCAAAGCAAATTTTATCTAAAGGAGGTGGAATAAAAAATACCCTTGTAATATTTTTTATTGGGAAATATTTTAGTATCTTTAATTATGTTCCATGCAATTTTAATGCTCGCAGTCTTATCTGGTAAAATACTTTTAAGAAGTCTTTTAAAATTATTTGTTGACCTTGAAGTTGAGTTTAAGTAGTGAATGATTACCAAGCTGCATGGGGCATGACATGGTCAGGTGAATATTTACCAGCAGCATTTTATTCTGTTTTTGCTTAAATCTTATTTTAGTTAGATTTGTATACATATCCCTATAAGGATCAAGATGAATAAATGACTAAATGAAGGTAGAGATTCACTTTGACTTTAAACTCTGTACATTTTCAGTCTGTTTCCATGGACCTTCCTGATCTTGGCAGAGGTAGAAATTTCTGCAGTGCTGGTAGGGACTCTGGACCAATCTCCTGCAATGATAACATCCTGAAGAAACGTTGTAACTGCTCCTAACTAGAACCTTTAAATTAAGAAAGAGAGTTTTTATATGGAAGCCTGGGAATAGTAGAAAATGAAATAATATGGTCTAAAGTAGTCCTGCATTAATGCATGATATGTTTCGTACATAATTTAATTTCTACTGAATATATTTCCCACAATTACAGGAGACCTTACCTGTGATTTTAAAAGTAATTTCGTAAGGTGTCAGGCTGGGATCACAAACATGCAGCAGATCCAAGGCTAGAAATAATGACTGAATCCAAGTGCCTTGGTTTCCCCATTTCTCTGTTGGAAATGTGCTGTGAGAAAGTCCAGTCCCAGGGAGGCTCCTTGTCTGTCATACCAACGGCAAGTAGTATTCAACTGCATGATGTGGAGTTCAGCCTAAGTATAAGACTATGTTTAAAAAGGAATATGATAAATTTCCCATAACCTGATGTCTTTAAATTTAACTTGGGTGGGTAGATACTTAGCATGTTCATTCAAAAGTCATATTTCTATCTCTTCAAATTTCATACCACTTCCACAAGGCTAAACACATACAAGTCACAGACGTGGCCCCCTGCAGCCTGGATCCTGCTGGAGATTCAGAGAGGTCTCTGAGAAGGGGAAGAGAAAATCATAATGATCTCTTGCAATCCTAAAAACTATGAAATTGCCCCAGATTGTGAAAGACGATGATTACAAAGTTCGAAAAGCACTTGTTTCCCAGTTTCATTCTTTTACCTGTGTTCACTATACATAGTTGCCTATTGGGAGAAAAAAGCTAAATAAATGCCAATAAATCTTAGCAATTTTAAGTAAAAAAAAAAATTACCCTCAAGCATACTAACAATTCTTTAAGCCCCTGAGTGTCAGAATTAAATTATTTTAATAGATTCTTCAAAAGAATGCAGATGTCTGAAGAATTGTGTAAATACTTTCTGTTGTGAATAACTTTTAAAAAGATGCAATCATGAATGCATTCATAATACATACAAATATCTCTACACAGACACACATATATAAATACACATATGAATGGTTATGCAGAACATTAAGTTGCACATCATTACTTTAGAAACAGCATAAATATCTCTTTCTGATCTCTGTGTTTATGAAAAGACCCCAAGTGCCTCATCAAATTCTAGATCACATAGCATTTAAAAATGAAAGTGCAAAATATGAACTGTGACCGTGTCTTATTTATAAATATGTGCCATAGAAATCCAGAATGTACACTTTATTTTTAAACTCAATACACAAGGGGATATTGTTTTAAGTAGACATTCAAAGTAGCTGCCTTGAAAGATTATTTCTTAAAATGAAGTATAATACAGATAATTTGAATAGTGCCATTGAAAGGAAGGCAGTTCTGAAGTAGCCTTTGGATTTGCACAGTTGTAGTGAATTCTTTGATGCAATCACTTATTGCTGGCATAGATAAATGATATGGCACAACGTGCTGCCCTGTGGGGGAGGTAGCAGAAGACAGCTAAATCTCTGTGGAAAATGCTTGTGTCCTGTTACTTCAGACGGTTAGCCTAGACAGCTAGGAGTTTGGGTTCTCAGTATGAGCCACCAAGAAGTGATTTGCCTCATATCTCAGAGCACTTACATTATGGATTTTGCCAGGGCTTCNGTAATATTTTTTATTGGGAAATATTTTAGTATCTTTAATTATGTTCCATGCAATTTTAATGCTCGCAGTCTTATCTGGTAAAATACTTTTAAGAAGTCTTTTAAAATTATTTGTTGACCTTGAAGTTGAGTTTAAGTAGTGAATGATTACCAAGCTGCATGGGGCATGACATGGTCAGGTGAATATTTACCAGCAGCATTTTATTCTGTTTTTGCTTAAATCTTATTTTAGTTAGATTTGTATACATATCCCTATAAGGATCAAGATGAATAAATGACTAAATGAAGGTAGAGATTCACTTTGACTTTAAACTCTGTACATTTTCAGTCTGTTTCCATGGACCTTCCTGATCTTGGCAGAGGTAGAAATTTCTGCAGTGCTGGTAGGGACTCTGGACCAATCTCCTGCAATGATAACATCCTGAAGAAACGTTGTAACTGCTCCTAACTAGAACCTTTAAATTAAGAAAGAGAGTTTTTATATGGAAGCCTGGGAATAGTAGAAAATGAAATAATATGGTCTAAAGTAGTCCTGCATTAATGCATGATATGTTTCGTACATAATTTAATTTCTACTGAATATATTTCCCACAATTACAGGAGACCTTACCTGTGATTTTAAAAGTAATTTCGTAAGGTGTCAGGCTGGGATCACAAACATGCAGCAGATCCAAGGCTAGAAATAATGACTGAATCCAAGTGCCTTGGTTTCCCCATTTCTCTGCTGGAAATGTGCTGTGAGAAAGTCCAGTCCCAGGGAGGCTCCTTGTCTGTCATACCAACGGCAAGTAGTATTCAACTGCATGATGTGGAGTTCAGCCTAAGTATAAGACTATGTTTAAAAAGGAATATGATAAATTTCCCATAACCTGATGTCTTTAAATTTAACTTGGGTGGGTAGATACTTAGCATGTTCATTCAAAAGTCATATTTCTATCTCTTCAAATTTCATACCACTTCCACAAGGCTAAACACATACAAGTCACAGACGTGGCCCCCTGCAGCCTGGATCCTGCTGGAGATTCAGAGAGGTCTCTGAGAAGGGGAAGAGAAAATCATAATGATCTCTTGCAATCCTAAAAACTATGAAATTGCCCCAGATTGTGAAAGACGATGATTACAAAGTTCGAAAAGCACTTGTTTCCCAGTTTCATTCTTTTACCTGTGTTCACTATACATAGTTGCCTATTGGGAGAAAAAAGCTAAATAAATGCCAATAAATCTTAGCAATTTTAAGTAAAAAAAAAAATTACCCTCAAGCATACTAACAATTCTTTAAGCCCCTGAGTGTCAGAATTAAATTATTTTAATAGATTCTTCAAAAGAATGCAGATGTCTGAAGAATTGTGTAAATCCTTTCTGTTGTGAATAACTTTTAAAAAGATGCAATCATGAATGCATTCATAATACATACAAATATCTCTACACAGACACACATATATAAATACACATATGAATGGTTATGCAGAACATTAAGTTGCACATCATTACTTTAGAAACAGCATAAATATCTCTTTCTGATCTCTGTGTTTATGAAAAGACCCCAAGTGCCTCATCAAATTCTAGATCACATAGCATTTAAAAATGAAAGTGCAAAATATGAACTGTGACCGTGTCTTATTTATAAATATGTGCTATAGAAATCCAGAATGTACACTTTATTTTTAAACTCAATACACAAGGGGATATTGTTTTAAGTAGACATTCAAAGTAGCTGCCTTGAAAGATTATTTCTTAAAATGAAGTATAATACAGATAATTTGAATAGTGCCATTGAAAGGAAGGCAGTTCTGAAGTAGCCTTTGGATTTGCACAGTTGTAGTGAATTCTTTGATGCAATCACTTATTGCTGGCATAGATAAATGATATGGCACAACGTGCTGCCCTGTGGGGGAGGTAGCAGAAGACAGCTAAATCTCTGTGGAAAATGCTTGTGTCCTGTTACTTCAGACGGTTAGCCTAGACAGCTAGGAGTTTGGGTTCTCAGTATGAGCCACCAAGAAGTGATTTGCCTCATATCTCAGAGCACTTACATTATGGATTTTGCCAGGGCTTCCATCTTACTCCCTCTAAAATATATGTCCCTCAAAGGATGAGGTTCTCTCTCCCCTCACAGTCTTATTTCACTCACTTCTGCAGAAAAGTTTTTCTGCTCTGTTAAATATCTGTTCTGTCATTGTGGTTTGGGAGAAGACCATCCATCCATTAAGAAGTGGGCACAGGTAATTCAGACGAGAAATCGTAATGTATTTTGTAGTCTGTTGACTAAGGCCTCTATGCAGGCAGAATACGCCTAATTTCAAGTGCTCTCACTGACTGCTGGGACTGCTGACATGATTAAAATTAAGCGCATGTTTCAGTCCCTTCCTGAATCAAAGTTTAAATGAGATCCGAAATGGTTGCTTGACTTTACATCACATTAACATTAGCAATTTCCTGGCTATTGTTTTTCTTCCCCCACAGTGGTGACTTTTCCAAAATAGATCCCTCATCTGACTGTAAAGGTAAATGAAAATCAGGCTCATTAAATTTACTGTCTGTAAAACACTAATGCCTAACAAACAGTATCTTTACATTTAGATGGCATTTTTATCCTGAGGAATCTCAAATCACTCTATAAACCATGACCTTGATCCTAAAGTCACTTACATACGTGAGCAACTTTATATTGCATATCGAACAGGATTACACATAAAAGTGAAATTACACATAAGCTTAAGTGTCTGCATATTGAAGACCTTATTGTGTAAGTGTCCCTCTGGACAACTGTCATTAAGATTCTAGTTTGTGCACAAACAATTAATATGCTTCAGTTTAGTCAGGTTTCAGAAACACATACTGTTTACCATGCATCAAATAATGTTTCTTGTTTGCATCCTCACAGCTGTTGCCTTCATCCTTTTAAAGGAATGCAAGTAATTCCAGGATTTATTGTCAACTCTCGCAAGAAAAGTGTTAATGAAAATCACTACTGGTGACTTAAAGTAGACATCATTTAGCATTTTTTCATTATATTCTCAAATATCGTGAACGCCAGATTAAAATTCACTAAGCACGTGATGACATCTAGCTGCTTTGCCAGATTTCATATTTCCTATTCTGTTGACTAATCTGATGAAAAGGTAAATTGACCAAGTCCACAACAATATCTCTCATAACTATAAATCCTGTAAATTCTTCTTTACTGCAGACTCTATTTAATATCCAGACAAGTCATTCTGACTTAAAAAGAAGCTTCTCTCAGGATATCTTTTTTTTTTTTTAAGTTTCATAGCATCCACCATCCTTTTGACAGTTACTCTTGCCCTTATCTTGTAAATAAATTACTAAATAACCCACTTTCTCCCCCCCATCCCTAAGTTACAAGGGACAGGATTTATAAGAACTTCCTGTATTAGAAGGCTGAGCATTTTTTGGTCACAGACACATTACGTAGCCTTTTCACAGGCTGACCAGCTGTGGCGTATATGCAACCAGGTAATTTTTTAGCATATTTGCAATGTCGTGGTCCTTTTGCCAGTAAATGCCTGCCACCTTCCAGCTACAAGGTGACAGCATATTTACATGAGACACAGTGATGCTTACATGCCAGGCTCAGGGAGAATTGCCTTGCAGGTGGATACTTAAATAAACCTTTAAGGGACAGATTTCTATGTACTGTCTTCATAGTCCTTTTGAATTAGGAAAGTACCACAACATCATATCTATCTTTTATCTCCTAAAAGTCCTGCACATGCTGTAAGATACTTGTTGACATACTCAAATGTCCTGGTGAAGGTCAGCTTAATCATTTTAAAGCAAGGTATAAAAGACAGATTCTTCTTTCTTATTTCTTTCATCCATCTTAACACTTGACAATCCTGCCTCTGCTCGGGTCAGCATGGGATTTGCTGTTTTACTCTTGTTGGACAACATTGCTCATGGTGGGAAAGATTCTAAGATTAGCAGCTGCCTTTGAAAAACAAATGCCCTTCCCTCCCTCTCCTTCACTTGTCAGTCAGTCTTTTGTTCAGCTCCACATATAACTGAAATAATGTGACAACAATAGAAAATTTTCTATATCAAGTGTTTTTCTTATAGAAATTAATTGGAATATTATTTGATTATTATTTAACCTGTATAACTTAGGATGCAATGAACAACAAGGACACCTATACTTTTATTTTACTAAACAGTTTACAAAACTCCGTTTCCATCTAAGAGAAAATATTTGATGTATTTGTATTGTCTCTATTTACTTCAGCAGAAAAAAAATACAAAACAATCCAGATAAAACGTCTTCTTAATTTTCTTTATATTATGTGTTATTTCACACGCCACAAAAAAATACACTCATATATCTGGAGGACTCTCTCTGTATTCAGAACTGATACATGTGCTAGATGCCAATTATTCTACTTAAGCACTTCTCATTATTCTATTTAAGTGCTGATCACTCAGCATGGTCCAAAGCCAAGATAAAAATCAGCTTTATTTCTTATTCTGAGAAAAGCTGACATTAGGATCAATAAAGCCTGACAGAAGCTATTAACATTTTAATGAGTTACTCAATAATATTCTAAAGATGTGCTGGCAAGTCAAGCCTCCTTTGATTAAGGACAAATTTCTTATACTACTGTAAATATATATCTCAAGGTCCAGAATGTAAAGCTGTCACTTATCAATCAAGAAAAAAGGGCAAAAGTCATGACTAAAGAAGCTAAAGAAGGGGCTGTCCACATGGTTATAATGATTACAGTACAGGATGGAACTTTTAAAGATGCCATTCATCTTGACCAAACAGAGCCAAGTATAACTATGGAGTTGTGCGACTGTCATGCAATTGAAGCATCCAGGGCTTCCTCCTACAAAGTATAGAAACCCCACTATGTTGGGAGCAGCTGGGCGCATCTATACAAGGTTGAATGGAATAGAAAACATGGGCAGTAAGCCAGGTGAATGGGAAAGAAATTGTGCAAACTTGGCTGTGCCTTAAGAAAAAGGCACAAGGGGCCAACAGAGTGAGATATACTTTTCTAAGGGTGAATTTTGCCCTTTAAACTGCATGATTTAATTGCACTAAAATGGATCAGGATTTGACCTAAAGGAGAGATGTTACCTGACAGTGTTAAATGTTGCAATAAATCTGTTGTCAGGATCATGCTATTGAACATAAAGCCAATAGGTTACAGGCAAGTCCTGACTGGGTTGCCATGCTTACAGAATATCGACTTGAGTGCAACATTTTAATAAACAAATATGAGTCTTCGGACACAAAGTCAGACGTGACTTTTCTAGTGGAGGCAGTCCAATAGATTCCAAAGTACTGCAATTAAGCCGGGCATAGCAAAGAGCTCTAGGGGCTCGCCATCAAGCTGAGCAGCTCACGTAAAACTACATTAGCAAGTCTTCCTTGTGAGCATGAACATACGGAAACATGAATTACAAAACCAGCCAAAAAGAAACTTGTATTACTAGTTAAGCTCCTCTGTGGGTCTGCCTTACTGACAATGAAAGCATTCATTGGTTTCAGTAGGAGGTATTGCTCTGGACATGAGATGAAACTTTCATGAAAATACAAAAGATAAAGTCTATAAACAGAAAGAGCACCAAAATGCTCTCAAATACTGTATGCCATTGATGAGAAATTCATTAAAATGGCTCAGGATGTTCCAGCACCTGAGTTTGTGGTTAGTAATGTGAGAAATATACATTTGTGATCAAGAACTGCAAAAAAATTCAAGACCACTAACCAGGCGGATCTCAACAGAGCTTGTCAAGTATGGGGTGACATTGTCTGAGGTAGATGAACGTGATGCCCAGGACCATTATTGGGATGCATTCTGTGAGATTTGGAGAAGGCTGTTCATGAGCATGTCTAAATAATAAAGAAAAGCAACAGTTAATTTCACATATTTACTAGTATAAAGAAAACAACATCCATAATCAAAACATCACAGACTGAATCACAGGAATGCATTTATAAGTTAAAAAAAAAACAACCTAGATTTTCCCATACAGTATTTAAATTTCAATTTTAGATGTAAGCTAGAAACTAGTTATTACACTTTCTGCATCAGCAGAGGATGCATAAAACATGGAATTGAAGCCCTGGAGTTTGAAGACTAAAATATTTGCATATCCTAAAAAATAAATTTAGATGAAGATTCAGAATTGTCTCATGCAGTGTGGAGAGCTCTGGGGCTTTATGATGAAGAAAACTTCCTGTAAAAGAGAACAAGAAAAGGAAAAAAGACAAAAAAAGTAACAAAAATTTCAATATGCTACCTATTCTACACAAGATACTCTCTTTTATAATTGCCCATATTTAGGGGTTTACTATATAAAAACATTCTATTCATTCATCTCTTCATAACTTCTTATAGGCATCCTGCTCAGAACTTCACAATCGAGTGGGTCACACGACTGTTGAGTAAATTGAACTCCATCACACTGCAGAGGGAAATATTCCAGATTTCTTCTCTTCGTGCTTTCTATATATATTATATATAATGTGTGTGCATGTGCATAAACAAAACAGAAAAGATTTCAGAATTCCAGAAGCAAAATAAATAATGTTGGTATTCATAAAAACATTCAACAACTGAGGCTTTGTTGCAATCAAGTTGCTGTTGGCACTCACTAATAGACATGACATTTATTTACCTCTCTGACAGCCTCAGTGCCTCATGACATAAAACAGCATTTACAGGACTAGGTCTTGAAAACAAAACTCCTAGGAGAGTCATGAATGCCACTTCAGAATACTGGGCAGGTGGCAAAGGGATGGATATCGCCCAAAGCCATTGATATGCTCTTATTTTTTCATTATTTTTGAAAGTTTGTTCAAGCATTCATTGCATATAAATATCAATAATTAGGAATAATTTCATACTCAACTGTATTTTTTAATTAATTTTTGACTGATTGTCTTGCAATCTATGCATAAACAATGCTGTAGATTTGCTTGGTGAAGTAGAATGAGTTGTGAAAATTGTTTTGTTTTGTTTTATTGAAGTTCTTTCACTGAATAGGATTATCCATGGCATCCAAAGGCAAGGACCCAGTCCATGTTCATGTAGAGACTGGATAATAAAAATTCCTCCTCACATCATTTTTAAGGTGCATAAAGTCTTTAAGATGTCTAAATCCCTTCTTCCACAAATGTTCGGAAGGATTGCCACCTCCACAGACCTGTGCGGGTTAGGCTCAGGCTCTTTCTAGGAGCTACTGAATAATTTTATCCAGTACAGATGTCATGTATAATGTATAAGCAAGCCTGAGAGTCAGGCTAAGTCCTTGTCTGTCTCACCATGTGAAGAGCCCATGCACCTGATTAGAGCATCATGGTCCTTAACACAATGACTCTTGAAGGCTTTTTGTGTGCGTGTGACCCAGCAAACAGAGGAGTGCCTAGTCTCAGCAGTAGCTCTGTCACCAGGGTGCTGTCTTGCAAGAGTCTTGAACAACCTGTGTCCTGAGAAGTGCTTTAGCTGCTGATTTAGAGGACAAAGGGTTATTGTGACAACCACAACCTCTTGCTCTTTTTCAGCCTGTATGATAAAAGAGGAGAGTGACCTCTTGCTATGTTGTTGAAAGGAACAACAGCCTGGGTTAAGAGCCTAACCTCCGAAAGGAGCAAAATGCATGATATGCTGCTCTTTAAAGCATTTCTCACTCGCTGACTTGTGTAGATTCCTGCTCAGCATGCTGACTGCAGTGGGTCCCAGACAGCATGTAGAGGATTCAAGCATGTAACCAGATCTAGGTCTGAGCCACAAGGGGAGACAAGATCATCTACACCCCTCTGTGTACCTAATCTCAAAGCCTGACTAAGATCCCATTTGAGATGTGGCTTAGATTCAGTTTTTATGCAAATGGATTCTGGTGACTTCACTGTAGCAGCACAGATGAGAATAAGATCTCATTTCTCCTCACAGCTTTATAGGTTTTTGTGAAAGGCATGGTTTTCAAAAATATCTCATTCTCTTCTGAGGAACTTTCAAGGGAGATGAGTCAAAATCTTCCTTTCAAGTAGGTCTAATTTATCTGTTAAAAGCAATTGGAATTGAAAAAAGTACTTGCTATTGATGTTAACAGACTTTATATAAAGGACCTAGAAGCTCTGAACTATTTAACAGATTATGATATTTATTTCTATTTTTTTCTAGATAGTCTTTCTGTTTTTTTTCCCTTGTTCATTCAGTTCTTTTCTTCACAGGCTCTGCTTTCTGTATTTCTCATTACTGACATTTCTGTTTTCTGAATTCCCTCTAACTGACTCCTTTGCTGGAGGGGACGGATAACGTCATTACACTGCAGGCTCTGCTCTCATCTAAATCCTGGATGTCATTCAGCCTTAATGGAGTGGTCTATAGCTCTTTTAATGATCTACTATAACAAGTCTCTTCATAGGGAGATACTATCTATCCACTTGTTCCCCGTCCTCTGCCTATGCCATCCTTACATAGCACTTTATGTTCCTTCTTACTGAATTCAATATTTTCAATACTATTTTTCAGTTTTGTAGCCACTGTGTAGAGTTCAATTTCATTCTTTCACTACTTACAGGTCTTCCCAAACTAGAATAATCTGCAAATGTAATTAACACATTGATTACTTAACATCCAAGTCAGTAATGAAAATATAAGTACCAGATCCCACGACAGGCTGCTGTATAACAGTGTTCAGCCCAGCCTCTCATGCCATTAGTGACCACTGACAACTACTGCCCAAGTGCACCACTCCTAACACCTTTGCATGACATCTCTACTATGTTTTCTCCTTTTCCAGTCTTCCAGTCCATCAATGATCTTCTGCAAATGTCCCATCTGTTTCCCTTCCCTTCCGTTGTCTTCTGTTGTCTTCCTTTTGATGCACATGTAGCAAGTACCATGCTATCTACCAACTCCTACTCAAAATCCTCACTGCCAGGTTTGGGTTTGGTAGGGGAATTTCGCTTCCAGAGATCAGACCAGCCAGGACCATCTTGCCTCTGCTGATCTCAACTGCATGAAGCAATTTTGTACAATGTTCTGGGAGTTACAAGACATCTTGTGCTATTGCAGGGTCCTGGGGCAGAAACAGTGTGCTTGATCCTCTTCTGCCCTCTTCCTGTGGCACAGAAATAACAGAGTATTTGGCAAGATGTAGATTTTTTTACAGCATTTCAGGTAGAGTTTGATGGCTTGAGGCTGGTGCACCAAATCAATGCTCTCTGTACTCTTTCAGAGCGGACATCTGTTGCAGGACAGGGAACCAAGTGATCCTTTCCTGCCTGTTTTCCTCTGCATTGGTTATCCTTGGTGCTCCGTGTGGTCTGCTTTCATTTTGTACCTTGGCCTCTTGGGTTTTGTCATTGTGTGCTCATGCTTGTTTCCATGAATTATCTGATTTAGTTTCTAACTTCTGTATGCTCTCTCCTTATGCTTGAGGCTTGTGAAAAGAACTAACAATGCAGTCACCTTGGTATTTTCTACACCATTTTTCTATTCCTTTCACAATGAAATAATTTGCTGATGTGTTTCTCATATAATTTCCTTAAGAACCCTGTGCACTCCTTTGAACCAGTTTCCTGGGAAATTGGCCCTACAAAGACCCTAACTTCTCTGGTGTTCACTTTTCTAAATGGATTCACAGTTTCTATTTTGTTGCTCTTCCATCTCATTGATTGTAAGCTCTGTCATTTCAGTCATACTTACTCAAATTAACTTGTGTGTGAAGCAGTTCCTCCCCTGCAGTTGGACTTGCATCAGAAAAAGCTTCCTCACTAATACCTTTTTTCATTTTTTTAAATAGACAAATTAAAAATAAAATGGACAACACAACATCCCCCCCAAAATTTTTCTGGACAGTAAAACTGCCTTTCTCTCCCAGAAGATGTCTGGGTAATTAAAATCTGCACAGGTGACCAAGCTTTGTGCTCTGAATAATTTTGTTCAACAGTCAACAAAATGTTCATCACTCAACACTATTAATATTCATGCACCTGACCTTCCTGATTTGGCAGCCTAGGTTGGACCTGCAGATTCATTACTAAGCCCAGTACTTTTCTTATTTTACTCTTATATTTTTCAATCTCTGCTTTGCTGGTCACATTAATTCATACCTCTTAGGATCTTCTCTTTCATTCTTTTGTCTGAACTCATAAGTCTCTTCATTTAAGTAACAAATTGGTGTACAGAGGCGTTCTCCTTTCTCAAGATATTAATTCCATTCATGCTCAACATCATCGCATGGGATAAGATGGACCCTGGCAATGTCATCTACGTAGCCACATGCAAAAACCAGCTCTGGCAGGGCAGCTAGAGGGATATAGTGAGAAGAACACGTGAACCTCTAATCTCTTATTCCCAGGGCCTTGGGATTACTCCAATATGCTCAGATGACTCCTGGTTGTGTCATTACTGGTCAGAAAAGTGGGAGGCAGGGATGCCACAGAGATGCCCAGTATCTTCACAACTTTTGTATGACTGTTTCAGATTTGAGTTCTTTGCATTTAGCATACCTCCTTGAATACAAAACTTGGCCAACTAACATCTGTCTTCACTGCCTTCTTCATCAGAGCAATGGCTGCCATCACCTTATGCTTCTTTTTGAGAGTGCTAGTAAGGAGTCCCACAGTCTTTATGGCACATGACCTGCTTTTTCACTGCCCTATCCTCCAGCAGGTTTGTTTCCTATTAGAACAAGAGCATAATCTCCACATCCAAGGAATACTTGCCTCCAGGTCATTCTCAAGCCTTTGAGATTACTAATTTATTGTAATTATACACACACTTATACAATACACAAATAAATTGTTATGAAATAACTTTATTCATTACTGGTGTCACTACAGACATCACTCTCTGCCTTTGGGACACAACCCCCTACATTGTGCTGCTAATATTCTTGTGACTGTAACTGCCTCTCAGCCTCCTTCTTCCTCCTACTGTGCTCTTATTTGTCTCCAGACACATCTCCCTGGCAACCATCCCCTATGCCAGGTGTTGTTCCTAGCCACATTTCACTGCAGCCAATTTGTATGATTCCAGACCATCATCTGGGTCCTGTCTCTGGCTTCAAGGGGTGCAGGAGAACAAGACGTCCAAAATATAGTTCTCTACTTAGACTGAAGCCATTGTGAACCATCTCTTAAAAACACCATTTGTAAGTCAGCCAAGCAATATGTGATCACTTAAACAGTGTCTACAGAGGTGCCAGAACATTGCTCAATATTGTTTACAAAGATGTGGGACAGATACTGTGTATAAGTTCCATAAAGCCAGCAGCACTTCATAATTGCACTGACTGATAATCTGATCTGCGTCTCAGAAACCACTTCATTTTAGTACACCTGTAATAATAAATACACATACATATTGCCTATGCTTGGGCATCAGACATGACTATCACAGTTTCAAGAATTAACAGCATTTCACAAAACACCTAAATCTTTTGTTGCCTCCATTTTGAGGAAAGGCTTTGGTGGGCTGTATTTACATTTCAGCCACTCTGGCTGCTGCTCTCTGAGTCTCCCTCATCACTACCTTCCAGAAGGGCTCTTTGCTGTTTTTTAATGAAATAGCCTGAACAAACATAAAGCTTTCAGTGAGGCAATGTGATGTTGGTTACTAAGCAGCCTTTGCAAAGAGCATGCATTGCTTAAGCCCCCTCCCCCTTTTATCATTTTGATGTTATCTGCACAACAGACCAGGTTGTAAGTAAATGCTGACACTATAATATGAGCGTGCTTTAGCTTTCTGCTCCCACATTACGCTTTTAGCACGCTACTTATTTTGAGTGAACTGAACAAAATTAAGCTAAAAATACCTGGTGTGTACTATCCAAGAAATCTAACAAAAACATTAAATATGTCCCAGGAAATCAAATTTATAGTGCAGGAAAGGCTTAGTGACTTCATTGCTCAGGTTACCGGCTGGGTATCAGTTTCATCATCAGCAACCTCCAATTTCCTGTTTTGCTTATCGTAGAATTACTGTTTTCTTTTTTTAATGCTCTCATAGCTCATATGGCAACAGCTATACTAAGATTAGACACAGAGGGTTTCTATGATGTATTAAAGACAATGTTTTTTTGATGATATTTTAAAAAAAACTGTCAGGAACTGAATGTATATAAAACATAAATAGTGCTTATATGCTTTGCTTTCTAGTCATTGGGAAAACTATGATTCATGGCAATATGTGCATTAGTACTCTGTAACCACTGCAGATTTGTGTCTTGATTTTGAACCACCCTTTCTTATTGACTAATAAGTGTCACTAGATCTCTGGCAGTTGAAAGTAACATTAGGTACTTCTAGTCTTTACAGAAACATGTTTACTTCCTCTATCTTTACCTGCATGAATCAGACACACTGTGATCTCTTTGTGGGAAAAGCTTTCCCACTAATCTTACAAGTTGCCTGGTCTTGCAAAAGCCTGACCCAAGATATTGTTTCACTCACCTGTGAACCTTCTTTATGGCAGAATGAATTATTTTTTTTGTCAAGGATAAAGGTATTTCTTTGTGAAACTGTAGCTTTTTCCTCTAATGCAGAACTTCAAACCAAATTGATAAATCTCAAAACTCCTCTCAAGATACAACATCTCATTGGCTTCTCTCGAGTTCCTCAGGAGGTTCCTGAGCAAATTGTGTGATGCTACCAGGAGATTGTCCAGCCAGACCAGATTGTCCAGTGTTGCTGCCTGGAATGATTTGACTGTCCAGGAAAGGACCTTTACCTAGGTTTGGTGCATCAGGTTTGCATATCTCACAGCTTTATCCTGGACCTGTAGTTCCTTTATTCAATTTTAATCTAACTTTTGGAAAGTGCAGCTCGCTGCATGCAAAGCAAAATAAGAATTTCCATCCAAGCAACTGATATCACACCTAAGAGGTCTCTGCAGTGAAGGAAGAAGAGAGAAACGTTCCATGATCAATTTGTGGGTCGGCAGGTGGTGACAGTGTGGAGTTATTAGATAATGCATATTCACCAAGTATGCATGTTTACCAACATGCGTTGTGTACCAGGGGAATAAACACATTTTCATTTGTTATTTAGTATTAGAAATAGGAAGATAATAAAAGTAAAACTGCTTATTGAAGAAATATGAATCTGACTTAAAGAAAACAAATCTTTTATTCACCTTTACCAACTGACCAGCAAGATTTTAATGCCATATTTTTCATTTGGAAAAACACACTGTAAGAAATGTTGAGGTGAAAAAACAATATTAATGCACAAAATGAATTCAGCTTCATGACTGTATTAAGAAGTTATAAAAATGCAGTAGATTTATAAATGCAGAAGTCTACAGAGAAGTTCTTATGTCCTCTTGCAAGCATCATAATCTCCTGGTTGAAAAGTAAACCTTAGATAACAGACATTCAAACCAAAACAATAATTACTTGTGCACATAATTATTTCCTGTTTGCAAGATCTGACTTGTTTTTACTTAAGCAGTTACAATACAGTTTAGAGGTTATCTTCTGCTTCTTTTCCTTGAAGAACAATGCAGCACTATTCAGAAAATATTCCCCTCTGGTACGGGTGAAGTACAGTTCACAAGCCTGTGCATATACACAAAACTTCCATATTCATTAGTCTGGGAAACCTCTTTTCTTTTCTCTTTTTCTTTTTCTTCTCCTTTCTTTTTCACAACAGGGCACTAAAGCCTTGTGGTATAGTAAACTATTGGCCTGGAATGGGTTTAGACTAGGCAAGGAAGGTATTTTGGCACACTATGTGTGTGATTAACCTGCTTTGGCATCATTGATTTCTATATTTGCAATATCTCTGTGATTCTAACAATGTTTTATTTGTCTAAGTGAAATAATGTTTAGTTTATGGAATAAAGTACTCTAAATATATTGTAATTCTGTGTATTGTAAATAAGGATCTAAATATCTGTCCATAAGAAGAAAAGTTGCTTTAAATTATGAATGATGCCCCTGACAATCAGTTCTTGTAAGCTTTTTCTGGAAAGAAATTACACAAGTCCAGGGACAACACACTGCTGTCATTATTTGGCTTTTTCCAGATGGTTTGCTGGTTATAGCAATTAAGATTATTAAAGAGAAGTCAAATTGCATGAACACCTTAAGTTTTTGACCCTCTCACGAAAAATATTGCCCCCAAATCATACTTCAGTGCCCAGTGTATATTTCTTGCCTCTGCTGTTTGCCCTGATAAGCAAGGTCCATGGGCTGTGCGTGTTTTTCAGCCCTAGTCTTTCATCACAAGGAACATTAATGCTACAAGATGAAAAAGTTGCAGTCACAGCTTGATGTTCACTTTTTCATTCTACTTAGCACCTACTTAATTCCAGATAATCTATTTTCCTAAATTTTTTGGTGAGTTTTTTGTATCCATAATTAACCCACAGCCAGGGAGGGAGGAGGAAAAGATGGTTCTGGAGCAAAACCAGAATCTGCAATGATTACAGGGCCATGAAACTCACACTGAGTGCAAGTGATTGATGGAGCCACGTCCTTTTAAGCAGTGCTGAATCACCCTCAGAAATCTAACCTGTACCTGTCAGACAAAGAAGAGCAAAATCATATGTCCCTCTATTGCACCACATGTGCAGAGGTCTTTCACAGGCTTTGTAAATTTTCCAGCTATGAGCGGAAGAGGAGATGCCAAAATGACCACAATGAGGTTTCCATGAGGTACCAAATACCTCATGAAAAAGCTTGCTTGCCTGTTCAAATAATTTGAAACGAGGTCAATGCATTAGAACACTGCTTTTAGTGTACAATAGCCCACCCATTCATACAGTAGCATTTGGATGATTCAGATCCTGTCAAATCTGCATATCACCCCAACCTCTCTCCTCCCTCAGCTCCTCTTTTCTCCCTCCCTGGGCTCTTGATGGGGACCCAACTGCCCCTTCAGATTGCGTGGGAAGAAAATGATTCCTGTTTTCATGTGCTAGACTCATACGCACCTAGACATGTATGTGGTCTTACCTCCACATTGCTACTAAGGATTGCCACTCCAACATAGTCTCTTTTGCTTTATAACTGTATTTTATTTCAACAGGTGCCTTTTCAGCAGAGCAGCAATTCAGCTAGCACTCACCTCCCGTCATGGCACACGTCTGCAGACCTGCAGCTGCTTATGCCAAGCCACATTTGTCCTGCTCACTGTATATTCAGATTGCATTTCTGGTAGGACTTACTACTGAAGAAACGGGTCAAGCATGCAGGAATTTTTGACAAAGACTTCTTTAAAACAGCCCGATCAATCTATTGTGTACTGTATTTCACTCACACGTTATGAAATAAGACTGGGGAAAATGTTCATCTGTGAAAAATTCCCCAAACAGAGGCACTTCAAGACAGCTAGTCTTTCCATATTGTTATGAATGAAACTCAAAGTTTCAAGTATCACCCCCCAAAAGAAATCACCAGGGATTTCCACTGATTTCCACCCCCTCTCAATTTTAAAGTGACAGCATTAAAAGTATGTGTATTGGTAGATGAAAGCATAATGCACTCACACACAGAGAACAGCGACTGCTACTCCTGATGCAGTCAATGACCAAAAAATTGGCTGTGTTTCAGAGAATACTCCACGTTATGGAGACTGTCACGACAGGCAGGGATTAGATTTTACATGAGTGGTGATGAGGATATGTCTACTGACATGTGGGGGCTGTATGTTTTCTTGCCAATAGGGCTGAGCCACATAATTCATCTTTCTCACTGAGAAAGAAGTACATCGGCTACAGAGACTCCCTATTTACACAGGAAGGACTACACAGTGCACAAGTGGAGTGTACCTATATATTGAATTCAGCACGACAGATAATTAAGGCTTATTTTCTCCCTGGAAAATTATTTCTAATTTCTTACCTTTTGCATCTGGGAGTGGCATCACTACGGAGCAACTGTGATAGCTTGTCACTAAGCAGAAATTCAGTCCCTGCAGATGTATAAATGTACTGTTTTGAGATCTTTTAAATACATATTTTGTTTTAAGACTCATCATTGCTTCTTATTTACTCATTACTGCTGGGTTATAGCAGTCCCATATAGATAACATTTCCTTAGCTTTTCTATAGTCACTCAAAAATTATGAAAAAAAATTGTTTCTGTTTTTCTTACACTGAGAATTTATTCTTGTGGATCACAGTGCACCCAGGTAGGATCAGAAAACTGGCAGCATCAAATATCCCAACAGATGCTGTATATTACTTATTGACTTTTTATTTTAAATCAGTGCATTTTTTTAGCTGATCAGCACTTATTTCTGCTGCTTACAGAAGTAGTGCAGTTCTTAATGAAGATGACAAACAGTTAAAAAATCCAAAGAGTAAGAGTGTTTCAGCTTCTGTCAATGTGACTGTATGACCAGATGGGTTTATGTTTTGGGATGTACTCCCAAGCCATTCAAACCATGATCAGCCATTTTGTTTGTGCAGTATATAGGTACTCTCATAAGCAATTTCCCATGCTTGCCTCCTGTTTTATATTTTTTAGAATCAGCTTAAATAAAATAAGATTGAATCTAGATACTTATGCCAACCAATAAAAACTTGAAATTAATAGGTATTAAAATTGTTATCATCTGTCAATCCATCCCAGCAATTTTGGATTTCCAGGTTTGAGTAAGATCGCGAATGATAAAACAGATACAATAAAAGTGACTGTTCTCATGATATTTCCAGAATGGTCAGACGGTAAATCTCACTTGGCAGATGGATTTCCAGCATACCTTTAATATCTAGAGGTCTGAATAAACAGAAATAATTTATTAGGATTCACTCATCACTTGAGCTAAGACTGACCCAGTGCTTGTATTGCAAATGCAGGTATGGATTGTAAATGACCTTATAATCTTCAGTTTTGAGTTTGTGGTTCAACTGAAACCAAAACATGACAACCAGAAACACAACTATTATCTTGTTTTATTCCATTTTTGACCCCAGGCAATGATTTAGCTCATGCTTGCTTGAACCTTAACCTATGCTTACCAAAATCTTGCCAAACCTGGCTTAGATTTGGGGTTCATCATCAACAGCATGGTGGCAACCAAAGTCAGGATGCAGTGCCATGGTATTAAGCCCTATAAACTAAGCAATCCCTAATCAAAAAATACTAAAGCTACTGCTCAGCTTCTTTTATTAGAAAGAGTACAAGACTATGACAGTGGGAGGACTGAATTCTGCTTGGAAAGTATAGGAAATATTTTCTAACACTGTGAGAGTATGTTTTGGGAAAATAGTTGCATGTGTGGAATGTTATCCTCTGGCTCTCCTGGCCAGGTTTTAAAAGAAGTGAGATTCTTTTAATATACCCTGTGAAACCATCAAAAGAGATGACTGACCTGTTAAAATAAGGGCATGTCTGCGCTGGAAACTGACTGTGGATTTGGTGCATTAGGGGACTCGCAGCAGCTGCTGTGCAGGCAGTACGGCAACCCACCATGTTTCCCCATCCTTATGGGAATAGTCCTTCTTGCACTAGATCTTTGAGTGTCTCAGTAGAGAAAGGGATATTTCTCCATAGTGCTGCGAAGGCTGGTTAATCAGCATGGAAAATGTCCCCACACAGGGTTTTGGGCAGGATACCACCATCCTTAGAGGGCTAAATAGCT
The DNA here is from genome assembly GCA_013389865.1 of Piaya cayana. Taxonomy (NCBI): domain Eukaryota; kingdom Metazoa; phylum Chordata; class Aves; order Cuculiformes; family Coccyzidae; genus Piaya; species Piaya cayana. The sequence continues at coordinate 38,121 of WAAB01018166.1, forward strand.
TTTTGCCATGAAAAACAGGTCTGCTGTTTCTCCTGTCCTTTGGATGAATCCTACCTAACCTTTGTGGTGCCCTAAGCAGCTCTTCAGTGGGCTCTCAGGCAGAAGAAAGGAGGGAACAGTGCCATGGGGAGTTGAAGATTTCCCATTGGATGTGTGCTTGGGAACGAGCAAAGGAGACAAAACATGCTAGAAAAATCCAAATGTTAGTGTTCTAGTTGCCCCCAGCTTACAACTGGAAACCTGAAGCAGAGAAAGGTCAGTTTGATCCATGTCACCTACAGAATCTGCTGCAGACTCGAGAACCATGTCTGGTATCTAAAGTCTTGGTCCAGATCCTTTCATATAACCCCGTTTCCTGCTCCATTAAAATTGTTTGGTAGAAGTCTCAAATACCATTGCTAAAACAGCTGCCTGACTATGTAGTTTTTATTCTTCAGTATTTTGCCCCTGATTTTGACCAGAAACTACAGCTTCTCCATCCTGGGGATTCCTTTTGACACTGCAATAACAAAACACTTTTAGCTCATCACTTTTTCCCAATGGGAGTATCGTGTACTGCACTTGGATCTTCTGCGTGCTGGAAACACTCTGCTCAAGATTCAGAACTCGTAGCTTCTAAGACGCGGTTCTTATCTCTGTCAGATTGAGTAGACAAGAACTTACCAGGAAAGAGATGCAATCATTTTTTTCATCTTCTCTGCCTCCAGATCTCACCTCCCTGTTCTTACAGTCCATATAATAGTAGTCGGAGAAAAAGAAAGAGAGAGACTTAGGATGACTGTTCTGCTAAAAATGAGGTGTCTCTAAAAGGAAACCCTTTTCAACTTACACTATTTGCTGATTTTCTCCACTGAATATACTGATGCCACTGAGAAAATGCCAAATTGTATCAGAACAGCCACAGCCATCAGACTGTAAGGCAAGTTAACTGGCAGTAAGGATCCTGTTGAGTTCAACGACTCTTTTGTGATTTCCAATGCACTATGAAAAAATGCCTTCAAATTACCCAAGAAGTATGTTAGTAGTTGACTAATGCACAAGCTGGCAGGAATCGTTGCTGCTTGAGCACGGCTCATTAATCTTACTGTTCATTTAAAAAAATTCCAAACTTTTTAATAAACAATTTTTATTTAAGAAGTAAAGAACAATGGAGTGCACTTTTTGCTAGGCAAGGGAGGTCCCTTTGAAAGCAAAACCTTTCTTCATACTTTTTGTATGTAAAGACATATTTCTCCCATCACTGGATTTGGAAATGCACAAGAGTACTTTCCACTTCTGTAAACTCTCATGGCTAAATTTTTAATCTTTCTTTTCATATTTGCAGGCTTGCCCTTCCTAAGCTGAAAACCTCTTGCCACTGATGTCCAGCCTTTTACTGCACAAGATAGGCAACGTCTCCCTCCAGTGAGGGGCTAGGGGGTGCTGCTGAGGAGCAGAAATTAGAGGAAAGGGCTTCTTGCTGACACCTGGATGGGATGCTCGGCATTGGCTTGCAGCACTTGAAGTACTTCTTCATGTCAGTTCAGACCCAGTTGTGGCCTTGTCTCCACATGAGAAGAGACCTCCTGTTTTTCTGGCCTCCTAGGAAAACTCCAGCACTCTGGCATTGTGGAAGGGATACCTAGAGCAATCGTTTATGCTGGGTCAATTGCCTTTATGCTTCCTTTTGTCTGTGATTGTGGTGTGAAGTGTTGTAGTCAGATAGTTCTGCACAGCCTTACTCTTTGGGGTGCGTTCATTTGTACAGCACGACTTAATGCAGCAGTGAAAATTAATGATAAACTGCATTATCACTAGTAGTCACAGAGACACGACTGTTTTCAGTGATGTCTGGCCAACACTAGGGCAGAACAACTTAACATCAGGCATTGTAAAGTCATGATTGCACAGAACAGAGAGGTAGAAAAAACATGAAAAACTTCTGATCAGTGTTACCACTGATATTTTACATTCACACACAGCTCAGTACAGACAAATGCTAACTTTTCTAAGTAAATGCTCCTCAAGGTTTCTACAATAATTTTATTTGCCTTTCAAAACAAGCCAGGCTTCAGGATTTATTAATGCAGCAATTAGTATGCTGATCATGCCCAGCATGCTTAAGTCTTTATTGGCTGTATGCACCACCGAAAGTTTTAGTTTTATTAAACCTGAGCCTCCTACATACTGCTGTTTAGTGTGTGTTACAAAACTAAGATCAGCTCTGAATATAATCTAACCCACATGTTAGATTGCTTGCTTCAGTGACTTACAGAAATATTTCAGGTAGCTAGTATTTTCTTAGTACTCAGTTATAAAAATATGTCAGGCACACAATGTTTGCATTATATGTCCCTTTTCTGTTACAGAAAAAGAATTATGCACCAAACCCAGTACTCCGTTCCCTTCCTCACAGAACAGTCATTTACTCCAATTGTATATCAAACTACTGTGAATCATCAAGTCTCAGTGAAGATTTTGTGGTGAGATAGACAATGGGTTAAAGCAGAGTACAGTTATCTTCATCCTAAACAGACAGATAAAGGAGACAAAGTGCACACTACATCTGCAAAGCAAAAACTAGATGCAGGTTGTAGGTTTTATTCACATGAAGAAAGGGGCAAGTGCAGCTGAGATTTCTTTTTTCCCCAGCGAGTGTCAGAGGCTGTAGGAAATCTGCCAGGCATGATGCTAGGCAATATTGATCTTTGTAAGATCATCTTTCTTTCATACCCTGAAGACAAAAATGTCAGCATGATGGAGCAGCCTCCTGAGAAGGCCTGGTTGGAGCCTCTCAAGGCAGTGTTGACCTGCCAACAGCCTTGCAGGCTCCAACTAGTCTCTTCATAGAAGCACAACTCTTTCCTCACTGTAGCATCCAGCTGCAATTCTGTTATTTACACCATCCAGAGGAAAGAGAGGAGCTGGGCTGACATAATGTATAAAAATAATTTTAACAGGTGATGTAGAGGTTTTGTCAGGTGATTGAAAATGTTTATTCCCTTACACCATACAAAGAGGTAAGTTGCCAAGTTTATTTCAAATTCAATCAGTGGCAATTTACACAATTAAGCTGAATAACGGAGCTAGTCTAAAGAGACTTCTAACAATGCATGAGGTCCCTTCCTGTAACATACACTTTAATTTTGGTTCTAACAAATGAATTTTCCGCCTCTATCTGTAGGTAACATTCCCAGCCATTGATCTCTTTTCCAACCCAGGTTACCATCTTCTGTAAAAGTGGAAGTGAAATGGGTTTTCTGTTGTGCTTACTCTGTTGGATCCCTGGCATACTGATCTGATACCACGTGTGGGCACTCTGCTCTCTTTTGTAACCTCTGCTATGGCATAAGTCTCCCATACAGGTCTCATCAACACTAATGTCCAAGCAATCTTGACTAATATCTTAAATTTCTGTGGCAGGACTTACCCAAGTTTCTCCATCAGATCCCCCTTGAATGCAGGATTGAGGACTGAGGGTAGATGGACAGCTCTGCATTTTCCCATCATTCCTCCTGCTCTGTGGATGAGATCTTTTATTTAAATCTGTTGCATTTATTCTGTTATTCTGAGGCGGCTGGCAAAGATGTTCTTGAGGGAAAAAGAAAAAAAACCCATAAAAATAGATAACCCTTGAAGTTAGCCAAGAAATTTCTGCTCCATCAGCTGAATACATTTGAAAGTCAACACACTCAGGCTTTGTTGGAGCTAATTCCAGCACTTAGGATTTAAGTGCGAATCCCCCTCCCTTTACCCATAAATACACACATTTAAATGTGTTCATTTGAGTGTTTCGAGTCATCTCAGACTCCATGGCATCCACAGAAAAAAAGCCAGTCTAAAGTCAACAAAGCCCACAATGATGTAAAAAGAGGTGCTATTGGGAATTCATTTCTGTTTTCTATGTTATATCCACCACTGTTTGCACAATTTCTAGCCCTGAAAAAAACAGTCTTAAAGTTAAATTGGGTTTATCTTCTTTGTTAATCATCATAAGCACCAATACTGTTTTTCAGATTTAGCAGAGATCTAGTGAGGCTGAACAGATTATGTAAATATCTACAAGTGTTAAGTTTGATGCAAACGAAGTGCTTTTTGGATTTAAGCATGGGTTTTTATCAAAATTTTCAGTGATTTAAATACAGATACTAGCAGCAGACAGCATGAATAAAACCCCAGAACTACTAAAAGCAATGGTAATTTGGCAATTGATTGGAACAGGATTTTACATGTTGTATCTGTTTCTGCAACATCAACCTACTGTTCCAACCTACTAGGTTTATTTTAGTCATATCTGTCTTGAATCTGGGCCAGTTAGTATGCCTCTTTTTCTCTTATGAAGCACATGTACAACCTCTGTTAGGACAAAGTAATCAACTCCTAGATCAAGGCTATTTTCTCACCCTCCTTCCAACCTTCACACAGAGCAACAGGACTCTGAATGGCTTGATGGCTTTCTAAAAACTGCAGAGGTTGACTAAATGAGCACGAAGGCAAACCTAAGTCCCTCCAAAACATATGCTAGTACCTGAAACCCCTTTCTTGCTGATTCAGTTCTTTATGGTGGCTGCACAGTGAATACACTCCTTAGATAATGAAGGGGTGATGTCTGGACCTGAGCTGTGTGGCACCTACTTGGAGGTGCAGGAACGAAGTTCCAGGTGTCCCAGGGATGGGGGGCATTCTGGAGAGCCTGGCTGTTGAGCAGCCTACCTGAGAAGCTGAGCTAAAGCAATGAGACGAATCTGGGCAGAGAGAATGCGACTGGTAAAGTACAACACATGAACTTCCACAATGGTGTTGCTCTTACTGATAGTATTTACTATGGGAGGACCAGGAGACCCACCAAAATGGACAGTGTACCCAGCAAAGGGACAGTGGCTGCTACAATCCTTGTAGTAAAGATTATGGGATTCTTCAGTTTGATATTCTGGGGACTCTGACAACCACATATACGTACTTATATGGAAAATAACCCTCTCCACTTTAGCTGCCTGCATATTTAAACAGCCCACTCATCACCAACAGACTAACAACTTCCTCTCTACCTACCCTTTCCTTCCCTCTTTACCTCCTCCTCTTACTACAAGGGAATCCAGCACCACCTGTGTACACAGCTGTATAATTTTTCCCAGGTTAAATATCCTGTAGTTCTACATCTGTTCCTAGCATTCCTGGACCTGGACATTGACAGAGGGAATACTGGAATGGCTAATGATTATCGCCCCAGACATTTTATTAGATCCTGTAACACGGCGATCATACTTTCAAGCCGAGTACTCTGCTGGTTTCAAAGCTTTCCTCATACAGTCCAAACAGGCTCAGTATTAAAGTAAAATACAAGAACAACAATGATAATAAAGGCTTAGAGTTGTTGCCAAAAAAAATCTGTTCAAATACTATCAGGAGGAGAAACCCTGCATTTAAAATAAAACTTGCTACAGATTGACATTATCGAATAGTCAGGCTAAGCCTGCTGAAGCGGGTAGGGCTATTGTTAGAGAATTTTCTTTAAATAAAAAAAGATTTTTTTTTTTTTGCAACTTGTGTGAATAAGCTGAGTAATATTTAATGGTTTATCTGGTTTATGCCTGAGTTCTTTCAGCACTCAGGTAGAAGCCAAAAGAGAAACAGAGTTATGCCACGCTATGTTGTTCAATGTGGCTTTTGTCTAAGAAAAGCAATCCTCCACTCTTCTCAGTAAGCACTGAAGTTTAAAATTGTTGTCTTTACATCTCTCATCGAACTTTTATTGTGTGTTTATATGAAAGCTGAGCTGAAAGAGCAGTTCTTTAAACAGGTGCTACCAAGAGTCCAGTGATGCCTGCAGTGTGCGTTAAATCCGGAGTCTTTGTTTCATTTTCAGTAACTGTGCAGAATTGTACATACTCTCCCATTTTTTATCATCAGAGCTGAAAAAGCATGTTATAGCTATTGGCAGTTACAGGGTGCCCAAAATGCTTGACTGCTACCGCAGAAGAGTGCAAGACCTGCGTAATAACAGTAAGTTCCTTGCTGGCATGATCCATTTGGTTGAATTCAGCCTCTCCTGTCTTTGTCAGTGCTGGGAAAATAATTCAGATTAAGCCAAATGTGACTTTGAAATAGCATAGCTAGGCTGGTGCCTGTTGCCCTGGGTGCACAGGGTACACCTGTCTCTGACTGGAAATTAACAGCTGAATCAGAGAGAGGCAAGGGGGACTATGCAGTGTCTGCAGCACGGCAGCTCAGCAGCCCTGAGCTCGGCTGCAGGAACCTCCTCCAGCGATTTGCCCCACGTTTGGATCATCACACAGAGCCACATGCAGAGAACCACTCACCCTCTATCACTGAATGAAGAAGCAGAAGGTGGCAGACCTTCCCCTCTGATGCTGTGACTCTACTCGCGCAGAAAGCAAGCAAGAGCCTTCTCCCTAATTTGTGACACCTATTAATCACCCTTCAATGGACAAAAGAGCACACCTTGCCGTGTGTTTCAATCTCATCTGTCCCAAAACATTACTTATACTATAAGCATCAGGTCCATTTACTACATTTTTCAAAAGAAAATAAAAAAGGTTTTATCTAATGTATGGGATACATTTTTACCTCTTACCAAGGAGGAGTAGAATTTGAAATCACAAAAGTACTTAAACACACTCCAAGCTTTAAATACCACAGGGGATTTATTCACCACTCAAACACGTGTTAATTGATGAATTTAAGCACATGCCTAAGCGCATTACTGAACTGGGCCCTAAACCAGCATATTTTCATTTTATTTTTATTTTAATTAAATTTCTTTACATACCCATGTATGTGTTTCACTTGGTGAAACTTGACTTCAGTGGAAAAACATTTACTATTATTTCTTAATTAAAATGTAAACCCATACATTTTTATCTACAGATGATGATCAAGATTTTTCCAGTGTGAATTTGATGCAATGCATAATTTCAGATGCAGTGAAGGGGGGGGGGAAGGTGAGCAGTGATCTGGGAACCATAGGACAGTATGACAGAGACAAGAGAAACAAGCAAGCATATATAACAAATATTATAAAAAGATATCCACGGGTTTTAATCAACAATTGCTGCATGGACTATTCCTGGGAAAAAAAAAATTTTTTTTATTGCTTCACACTGAAACTTCTGAACAGATTCAGGGAGGTTTATTTTCAATTTAAACTGTCCTTGGAAATTAGAGCTTCAAAATAGATACACAGTAAGTAGCTGGGAAGTTGACTTCTGTGAGGTGCAGAGCTTGAAATGCTGTCTCTGTTTTATCATCTTGCAGCCCCTGTTACCCCTACCCTGCCTGGCTATTTTCTGGTTGCCAATCTCCAGCTTGAATTGGAGCCCAACTATCAAAAAACTATCAAAATTGTAACCTACATATTTCCCAAAACTGTATTGTACTCTTCCAGGTAACCGTTTTTTTTTACTGTTCTGAGCTGCAAATGCTAAAGTAGATGTGAAATATAATTTGGTTACCCGTCTACAAGACAGATATGAGGAGGTGCATTTTTCTTCATGTCCAAAAGAAAACTCAGAGTACAGATTTCCCATCTGTATGCTGGTGAAATACCCACGTCACATCTGAAAAAGAAAAATAACATTACCAGATGAAATCTTGTCATATGAAGACAAACACACTGCTAGAATCTGACGTGCCCACGAATGAGTGGTTTGCAGCATTTGGAAATGCAAGATATTGGCACCTGGTGAGCTGAGACATATGGAAAGTGCTTAACAACCCTCTCCAGCACTTGACTTCAATGATACTGAGGGAAAACAAGACTGATCAAACCTCCAGCCCTTACAGATTTTATTACTGCAACTGTCCTGACATCTTCTGGGAGCATCAGTGTCTGCTGGGTTTTGTCATTTGGTGTGAGCAGAGCCTCATGGCAGCCAGTCCAGGACAACAAAACTCAAGCACAAGCTGTTTAATACTTCTCCACAAAGTCACTGTAGGGCTGAACTTAGACCCATAAACACACTTCGAGGATTAACATTTGCAGAAAAAAAAGAGTTTATGATTAAAGGTGTTTTGGGGTAGGTTACTGCTTGCCGCTTCATAAAATCCTCATGCTGCCTTTTTTGAAGCTCAGTGGCAGAGCTGTCATTAACCTGAAAAGCCAAAGGAAGTGCTTTGTCGCTGAGGATGCTTTTACACACAGGACTTTCCTATATTCAGGAAATTTGAGGCGGGAGGGGAATTGCGCACACCAGTACCAAATGCCATCCCTGGGGCAGTAGTCACACCTGGCACCTTCTCAGTGAGAGTTATCCTGGTTTTAAAGCCAGTGCCTCTGAACTCCAAGGCTCCTTCCACCTGAAAAGTGAGAGGCGTATCTACCCCACACAAGGATGTGTGAGGATTAGCTTTCCGTAAAAACAGACATCTCCTCTGTGGATCACAATTTATATTGTGCGAGAGGCCTCGCCTAGGTCTGGGTATCGCTGCCGCCAGCCCTGTGCAAACACATAGGCTGACAGACAGTCTGTGACAAAGGGCTCCCAGTCTGAAAGTGTTGGGACAGGTGATGGAGACAAACATGTGGATGGGAGAGGGAGGGGAGGAAGATGATGAATGAAAATACAAAAGTAGCAGGATGCCTTTGTGCTTCGTAGCTGTCAAGTGCTCTACTAAGGCTATTTGGCTGAAAAAAACCACATGTGAACTCTGGACATTAAAAGCAAAATACTGTAATTGCAATACAACGAGTCAGAGATATGACCTTATAAAAAAAGAAATAAATTAATGCTTAAGCTGAAAAAGACTTTTGGGGTGATAAAAATAAAAATTCATGTGAACTTTAGCAAATCCCAGGAATGTGCACTTAACTAAAGTGTGGTTTGGCAGGGGAGTAGAAGCTTTGTGAGGAAAAAGATCAAACTGTCTATGAGAAGGCAGCAAATGCCATGTAGAAACATGTTCTTCCTTCTGTGAATGTGTAGGTACCTCTTGCTTATTTTTCTCAGCAGCATGGGTACTGGGGCAAAATGAGGCCAAAGGAGAAACTGGTCTCTCTGTGTGGCACCATGGCCCAGGAACAGCACATAACAGGATTTTTTCAGCAGACAATACCATTAGGGCCAGTACAGAATTGCCAACTCTCACAACCTTTGGAGGAGTCAAGGATATTGTGACTTTCAAAGGAAGTTTGCAACAATGAGGAAAGTAGGACAATGGAAGACAGGTAAGGGAACACACCCTTTAAGGGATCAGATTGAGGGCTGTGAGTTTTATGATTAGTTTCCCCATTAACTGAGCTTTGAATGGGGCAAAATTTGCTTAGAAAGTTTCTTGTGACAAACAGCAGTGAGACCAAGTAGTTGAGGGATGCATTAGAGTTAAAATAATACAATTGCACCCTTTCTTCTTTCATTCATTCTATGATTTATTAATCTTTTCTTTCTCCAGTCACACAGGCTGGTTCCCCTCTTGTATAGGAAATCAGTCAGGAAGAGTGCAACTGAATTCAGTAATTCTTCTGGACTCCATACAGTAAATGCTGTATTTCATAATTTCTGTTTCAATGAATTTCTGTGCAGGAGAAAGTAAGAATCAGTTTCGTCTTCTGAAAAAGTACTTGAATTAATAATTAATCTTAATTTGTTAAAAAAACTTTCCGGAAGAGAGCTTACTTACAAAAATATTTATTTTGCTTCTTACCTATGATCATTACTTATGTTTAATGCAACAGCTAATCCCCCATGTCTGATAATTTATGTGCAATCAAGTTGCCTTTACTGTCATAGGGAAGATTTCTATTGAGTCCAGCAAGAAAAGGCCTTGGTCACATAATCTACTGTCAGACTCTGGCCAAGTTGCTGCACCCTCTGCAAAGGCCAGAAACAAAGTGAAAGAGATGGGATGCAAACAAAATAAAGGGAGAGCAAACGAGTGAAGGAAGGAGGGATAGACAGAAGAATGGTGTTTCAGTGGGAGTCAATGCCAACACTCACTCTGGGTCTGTCTGCAGGAACATGACTTTAAATAACTGAACTGAGCACTGCCCTGGAGTAGAATCAAATCTTACAGACTCCCACTGAAATCTCCCATCTTGTTTTGCACTAAGCCTAGGCTGACCGCAGGTGAGATCCTAGTGTTAACAGTCCACTTCCCCTGCTATTTCTGTCTCCATGGTGAATGACCCACAAGTCCTTCCAGTGGTCTTTACAAGGAGAAGAAATAAATGCACAGTTGTGGTTTGTCGGGTTTTTTTAATGGAATAATTTAAAAATAACAGGTACCTAAAAGAAATCGAAGGCTACACTTGTGCACAAAACTGCTACTTGTAAGCATTTTCACTCACTAGCTAAGTGAATTTAACTATGTAGAATTGTTAAAGTGTTTTCCTCTTCTGTTTTCTTCAAAGAAGAATATTGTGCAGGTCTGCAGATTTAAATCACACTGGACTTTTTCGCAGTTGTGAAATGGGAGGAAGGAAGAAGTGATGAGAGAAAAAGGAAAAGAGAAATCCAGAATCCTTTACTTTGTATTCACTTAGAATAATTCCACAGAGGTGCCCCTGGGTGGTCTTGCTTCCAAAGACAGACTGAATCTCTGATGCATTTTGCTTTAATAAGCTTGGGGAAATGAAATACATCCGGAGGTGGGAAACTGCTTTGCTTGCAGCTTGGGACCAGCACTTGCAGGTTTTCAGTCTTAACCTGTGAAGGCAAAGACCTACCACTAATGCCAAGGGGTTAACTTCATGATTTCACACATTAGATCAGTCTCCATAAAAGCAAATTCCCTTGTATGGGGGCTATGTGAACTTGAACATGTTGTGAATCTTTTACAGGATGGCTGGGTTGCATGTCTTCCACATAATTCAAGAAGAGACAAAATTTTATGGGTGCACGTATGCAATTTCTGCTGCCTAAGGCTATTGAAGTTCAAAACTGGAACATGGAAATCCCCGGGGGAACTTGCACACTAATCTATGGTCCCCACTCATATCGTAAGTGCTGTTGTTTTCCTTCTCACCAGAGACCTGTTTCTGAAATGAAAACCATCATTTTGGAAAGCAAGTGTCACTGTCTCAAGTGCAGAGCTCTGCATGGGGAAACCCCATATTATGGGATCAGCTCTTCCACAAGTAAGCAAAGTGTTTTGAAAGAAAAAAGACGTGGCTTAATGTGCTATTCACTTACTAGAAATGTAGACAGCTAGATCTCTAGCACACTTAATTACAGATATGCAAAACAGTCACCTTCAAAATAACAAGACGAGCCACAGCCCTGCTGTAATGGATTTACTGCAGGCTTATGGGTATATTGACTCCTTTTTGCCCACTTGCACTCTAGAGCTCTAAGAGCAAGTGAATTACATTTTAAAACAAGAAATAGCTATGTTAGCTTGCCTAGGATGGTGTGGACTTATTTTACCCAAAATGGGAAGGACATGCATTGGTCAGTTTGGAAGAGTCAATGGGTTATACTCCCAGCACTGTCTGGGCCTGAAGCCAGTGCTCATTCATCATACTGTGAGTTTCTTTCTCTAGTAAGTTGAGGAAAAAAAACATAGTGATGGCAAATCTAAAGGACAAAACTTACATTACCAGAAAAATTCTGGTATATTTAGCACTACAAATCTGTGTTTACTTTGGTTCAGTGCTTACACTTTGTAAGCGCTTCAGGTACAAAAAATCCTTGATTAGCAGAGCTCTGAAAAAAAAGAAAAAAACAGAGGAATTTCTCCTCCCATACACATGTGAACAGAGTTACAAACCAACAGCAACGTGGGCAGGAAAAACTCTGTGCTCACACAAGTCTTGCACAAAGAAAAGATGTATTTTTTTCTTCTCATGAAATTTCATTAAAATTAAAGCCAAAAGCTGTTGCTCTCCATTAAATTACATCTTTGGGTTGTGTGCTTATGTGAATAGGTTGCCTCTTTTTGCTCTACCCTCTCTCTTACCTTCTCTTTTTGTCGTCTTCATTTTTCTCTCCCTCCTTTTGGTCATCTGTTTTTGCTGCAACTCCAGGCTCTCACTGCTCCCTTTCTTTGGGCACAGGGCAGTACGAGCTGCAATTACATGGATGAGATCTGTGCTGCTATGGTTTGCAAGATACCCTAATGCATCAGATGCCAGCAGACTCTCCAGCCACAGTACACCTTTCCTGCACTGTCAAATGAAATAGGGCTAAGAATAAGAAGGTGTCCTGGATCTTTTCCAGCCCTGTATTGACCAACTGGCCAACTGGGTAATTCAAAAGTGAGAAGTAACTGAAGTGTTGTCTACAGAGGTTAGGAGACACTTAAGTCCACTGTTTTATTTCTCCACAGAATGAAGCAAATGCCTATTTGGTGTCACAGCTCCCGTGCTGAAGGAAAAGGTGAGGAAAAAGAGAGGCTGTGCCAGAGCAAAATTGAAAGGCTCAACGTTAAACTCTCAGCCTGTTCAGACTTTCAGCATTGCACTGCCTCTTCATGGCGAAAACTTTTACATTTAAACCAGGAACCTTTTATCCCAAGAGCTACTTTCTTTTGTTGGAAATACCCAGGAAGCCTTGCGGCACAGCATTTTCACAGGGTTCCCTCCAAGTTTTCACTTTGGTCTTAAGAAGATTTCACCTACAAGTGCTTTCCCTTTCTGATAGATCCAAACAAGGCTCCCCACTTTCTATGAAGATTAATTTAGATTTTCTATTACAGAGGCACCCATCCCCCAGCCACATGATTCCTCTCCTTTTGAAAACTAGGTAAAGCCTGTAAAGAGGCAGCTGTGTTTCAAGCTCTTTGAACAGTGTCTGCTATAGAAGGGGAGAATAGATAAGCCGTCTTGCAAACACTGTTAGTAGAGACCAATAATCAGTGCAGAAGAAGTCTGCACTGGGGATGAATGTATCAATTTACCTCAGGCTGTGCACTTCAGAGATGGGCTTTGCCCTAGATTGGGTATGCTTTAAGCCTGGCTTGTAACTAAAATAAAACCACTTTGTTATGACAGGAGTTTGTTTCTAAATTGCAGATTTTCCCATCTGTACGAAAGGGCAAGGCGATGACACTCTAAACCTGCCTCTTTGGCCGTTTGCATCATGAATATACACATTATGCACATGAGTGCCCATTGTCTGTATGTGTGTGTGCATGTAAATATATCTATCTATAAATAAACAAATTAAACAAAACACAATTCAAAGCTTCCCTTCTCCCCATGCACATAAGCTGGCGATAAAACAGTTGACAAAAATCACACATTGTACAAGACACAGATTTCTTGATTTGCACACTTCTTATTAGTACCAAGGAAGGGATTCCTGGTAGCTGTAAAACATTATTATTTGCATTACACTAAAGTTTGCATATTTTTGTGTTTGGTTTAGTTATAATATAATTTTATTTTTTACCTCAGTGCTTGTCAGGTTAAACCCTTAATTCTGTTACACATAAAGCTACAAGCAGAAGATTGAGAAGTGCTCTCCACTAATCTAAGTCTGCGCAGACTGAAGTGAGATGAGCACTCTGAGAAAGTCAGATAAAAAATTAAATCCCTGTGATTCCAGAAGAATCAGTGTTTTACCACTGACTGAGAACAAAGTCAAGTTGCCTGTAGCTGACTTTCAGAAAAAAATATTTCACATACTGGAGCAAGGTAAGTACATCCAGTTCTAGGAATTCATAGTAAGGCAATGAGAAGGGTACTTCTTGTTCCATAAAAGGAGGTTGATGTTGAAATACAGGGTAGAAACCTTCAAGAAAACGATGAAGGAGAAGTTGGTTATTATGAATGATGAAGGTGAGGTTGGTTATTATTATATGTATTATTGACAGGCTGAGAGAGTTGGGCTTGTTCAGCCTGGAGAAGAGAAGGCTCAAAGAAGACCTTATAGCAACCCTCCAGTACCTGAAAGGGGCTACAGGAAAGTGGCAGAGGGACTATTCATAAAGGCTAGTGGTGACAGGAAGAGAGGGAACGGGTATAAACTGGAGAGGGGCAGATTTAGACTAGACATTAGGAAGAATTCCTTCACCATGAGAGTGGTGAGACACTGGCCCAGGTTGCCCAGGGAAGCTGTAGTTGCCCCATCCCTGCAGGTGTTCAAGGCCAGGTTGGATGGGGCCTCGGGCAGCCTGGGTTGGTGGGAGGTGTCCCTGCCCATGGCAGGAGGTTGGAACTGGATGATCTTTAGGGTCTCTTCCAACCCAAACTATTCTATGATTCCATGATTATAAAAGATCACTGTTTCAAGTGACTACCCTGAGAGGCTCTTCAGTGAAGCTACTTTAGTTGAAGAGCTGTGGGAATTCAGTATGGAAGAGGACTTAAATTTCTTCAAATCAAAGGTATAAAAAGGTGGCCCAGGTCTGTATTCTAATGGAATGGAAAATGTTTGTAAGGAAGATCTTCATGTCAATTGGATTAAAAAAATACTTTACAAAACAAGAGTAAATGCAAATGACTGCCAGGATGGAGAGAAAAAGCAGTGAAAAAAAAAGCTGAGAATTGTGTTCTAAGCGGGAAAGTATAAGTCTAAAGTGAGAATTTGCAAAAGTCAAGAATAAAGTAGAAAAAGATTAATCTAGAATATCTGTTTTAAAAAAATGCATTCAGTGAGAATAAGTCTGGCATTAAAGATCATTTATTTGAGATTCACATGAACTTGAGTATCTTGCCTTATTTTCCAAGAAATACAATGTTCAGTAACATTATTCCCGATAACAGGAAGCCACATGAGAAAGTGACTATTGAAATGGGAATGACCATGGCATTGAAAATTAATTCCAATGGAAGAAATTTTATCAAATAGATCAAACCAAGAAGAGGAAGCATGAAATAGTGGCATACGTATTTTAGAACAGGTGGCAGATCAGAGCATCTTTGAGTCCAGTGGTCTAATCTCAATAACGCATGATAAAAATTGCTGAAAAAATAATAATTAAAAGGAAAGTGCAACAAGATATAAAAATAAATTAGAGAGAGGTTTATTAACGACATCGTGCCAGACATTTTAAGCTCATTGATAACTGATTTGCTAGATGAAGGAGTTCTATTGTATCTACTGTCTGGCCTTTGTAAGACATCGAATATACTGACACATGGGAAATTGTTGCAAAGTGGAACAGAAGGGGATGAATTCAGCTGTTGAAAAGAAGTAAAGAACTGCACACCAGAGAGGCAAAATGAGATTGCAATGAAAGCAAATATCAAGCCAGAGGGAAACTGCTAGGGTAATTCTTCAAAGGTGGATCTAATAGTCATGTAAATAATTATATCACAGAAAGTATGAACTTCAGTAAAGAGTCGGCATATATTCCAAGTGTGTAGAAGGGGCAGAAGAAATGGAGTAGTTAAACTGGATTAGTGTGACAGCGTTTAATAACCTGTATTTTGGAAGTAGTAAACACTAAAAGCTCTTTTAATTGGATACTGACGGATAAAGAAAAAATATTGTTGCTGAGGAACAGAGAGAGAATGTATTTTATTTTAATATTAGCCAAATGACAGAGCTTTATAAAAAAATTACACTTATGGTGTGTCAGGTGTCTAAACCATCTTCCATGAAATAGGCAAGTTGCTGGGAAAGATGTGACATATTTAGTTTCACAGCACTTCTGAGAGCTAAGGAAAGTATCCCCAACTTACATGCTAGGACCTGGGAGTGTTCAGCAAGTTCAGGTTCTACCACTGCAAACACATAAAGCGTGTATGTGCCACTTGCATGGAGTAAACTAGATCAGTTCTTCAAGTTTAAGAGCTATTAACAGCCAGAAGAGCATCATTTCTTATTCAGACATGCAATTTTCAATCACTACCACTGTCAGTCTTGGGAACGGGGATAGGACTCTTCCAGAGGAAAAGGGACTTTTTTCTTTGATTCTTTTTTTTTTTGTCTCAGCTGTATGTTTGGAAAGGCAGTGTGCAACTACTGAAGCAGATACTCCCCCACTTGAATGGCAAAGCTAAGCAGGTTTCTCATATCATAGAATCATAGAACAACCAGGTTGGAAGAGACTCACCATATCATCGAGTCCAACCATTCCTATCAAACNGCTTGAGGCCATTCCCTCTTGTCCTGTCCCCTGTCACTTGGGAGAAGAGGCCATCACCCTCCTCTCCACAACCTCCTTTCAGGTAGTTACAGAGAGCAATAAGGTCTCCCCTCAGCCTCCTCTTAATCTAAACAACCCCTGCTCTCTCACGTCGATCCTCATAAGAGTTGTTCTCCAGCCCTTTCACCAGCTTTGTTGCTCTACTCTGGACTCGCCCCAGAGCCTCCACATCCTTCTTGTGGTGAGGGGCCCAGAACTGAACACAGTATCCAAGGAGCAGTCATCATAATGAGAAGGAGCTTCTGCAGTTGTGGGGTGAAGGGAGAACGAATGCTCAGGAAAGCTCCTGGCTACAGTAAATCTGTGTTTGTAATTCCTTAATATTTCAATAGATGTGGACACAGCTTAAAATGGTTTAATGGATTTAGGATCCCTTTGGGAATGACCTCAAGCTCTGCCAGGGGAGGCTTAGGCTGGACATTAGGAAAAAAATTTTCACAGAAAGGGTCACTGGGCACTGGAACAGGCTGCCCAGGGAGGTGGTTGATTCATCTTCCCTGGAGGTGTTTAAGGCACGGGTGGACGAGGTGCTGAGGGGCATGGTTTAGTGTTTTGTGGGAATGGTTGGACTCGATGATCCAGTGGGTCTCTTCCAACCTGGTGATTCTATGATTCTATGATTCAGATTACAACTGGAACCATGTCATCTCCATGAGGAGGAACCTGATGAATTCTGTAGAAATAAACACAGATATTTTGATGCTGGCATGGCTGGGGCTATAGAAGATCCTCTCGTATTTAACATTCCAAAAGAGAAGAAAAATATCTCACCTAAGTAATTTCTGTTCTTCAGTCATGCAGATGGTGTTTTGCTTTCCACCATAAATGATACTTTACTTCAGTGATACAATCTGATATGAAATTCTTCAGGAGTCAAAGATACTTTCTGTAGAGGTTATTTTTAGAGAGTCTTAAGTAGTCTTTGCTCTTAATATTTTCCACACACCAGAAAAATCACCAGTTGTAGCAAAAGAGCAGATCTATGTGCAAATCTGGCAACAGAGTGCAGGAAGGATCATCAAGGTCCCTCAGAATCAGTCATCTTCTTCTGTTAATTTAAAATTAAATCTACCACTCATTTGAAGACAGGCATTCAGACTACTGCTTTCACTTCTCACAAAACTGACTTCTCTGTATGTTAGACCTGATTCCAGTGTCTTATTCTAGACTGGGAGAGAATTTCACAGCAGATAGTCTCAGTTTCTCATAGGCTTAGACAATGCAACCCTACCAGTCCTTAATGGTGTTCTAGCTATGTTAGCTAGTGCATTAATAATGTGCCTTGATAGGGACTACTTGGATTCATGCCAGAGTAATTCCTCTTATGTATAACCTTCAGAGTGATTAAAAGTTTAAACATTTATTTAAAATAATCATTTGAGAGTACTCTTTGTAATGGCTATACCCAGCACAAGGATCATTTGTATCTCTGTTGCTGAAAACAGTATCTTAAAAGGGCAAGAACTTAAACATTTAATCACAATAACAGAAATATTAAAGCCTCTGCTCTCACTCTCTCTTTCTCTCTTTCATCCCTTCTACTACCAAATAAAATAGAACAGGACAACTAGGAAGACAAATAAACTGACCTGGCATACAAGTTCTAGCAGAAAATACACAATGTATGAAGTTGCTGTAATGGACTTGAAGAAAACAGTGTTACAGCTTTTTTTTTTCTTTTCAGAAGTGTCCCCCTCTCATATCCACTTTAAGCATTCAGCTTTCCATCTTTTCCAGCTTTTCTGACCTGGAAAGCGTTAACTAACACACAAAAAGCCATAATTTACTGAAATATAACAAAGTTTTAAAAGTGAATGATGCGTAGATTTATTGCAAGTCAAGAAATACTGAAAACACATGGCATACTTTTCAATTCAACTGAAAAGGGAGGTGTTTTTTATAAATCTGACATTTACCCCTTTCACATTGTATCCCTTAAGGCAGAGTTCCAAAACAGCTGAAAACACAGATTTTGTCTCAGAAGTTGAGTAACTTGGAATAACAATAATGGAAGGTACTAACAACCATAAATAATTAAAAAGTGCTTTGGAAATATGATAGAAGTTTGTGGAGGCACTGATCATTTTTATCTTGTCAAAGAATACATTTCTACCATCACAAACTAAGACTCCTACCTTGGTTAATTTAAATGAATACCACAGCATACCAGAATGGCTTCTGGATATTTTCTAGTTCATTTTGAAAGTGTGATCTCCCAGCTCAAGCTGAAACTTCCACCCTTCTATCATAAGTTTTCAGCTGCATTAAGAAAAAAAGTCTGTCTTTCTTCATTGCAAATACTTAAGATTTTGGAAAAATCAATCAAGAAATCATTGAGGATACTTACGGAATTTTGGCCATCTTCAAAATGCCTGGAAGGGATTTTGAATTGTAGACTTTATGCTCTCAAGATCTTCCTTGTCTGCTTGTGATTCTAGTCACTTTTAATATCACAGTAATGACTATGTACCACTTCAAAATACAAGGCTTTTACAGGTTATTTTTATATTTCATTTGCTTAGTTACTTTTTGCCAAGTGTTGTTGCAAAAGTGTAATTCAAGAATTTTTCAGATTGCTGCTCATTCCAACTAGAACTGGCTTCATGAATTAAATCCTTAGGCCTTTAATGTTGTTCTGTATGCCTTGTGGATTTGCTAGATGAACATAATGTAATTAGGTAGGAGATGGTTTAGTTTAGATTGAAAATTTCATTGCTCCAGAAGAGGAAGCATTAGTCAAACAATCTACTTTACTGGAATCATGAAAACACCACCTGTAACATTACTCTTATATGTTAACTAAATTCACTAGAAAGAACATATCTAAGACACAGATGTGGCAACCTGCTTTTTGTTGTTATCATTAGACAAGTGATACACTAGGAGCTTAAGCAGAAAACAGCTTGGCATGGTAGAATCAAATGACGCCAAAATTATTTCCATAAAAATTATATTTAATAATCAATAGTGAGTCGTAAAAGGTTGGTATTCAAAAAGTGTAGTCATGCATATTATCATGTGTATTTTGAATCAGCAACTGGAATCAAATAGTAAAACAGAAAGCACAATGTAAGAAAACTCAGAAGTATAGAACTTTGGTTTAATAGATATTTTACCTTAATTTCAAGGGAAGTAAGGTTAGGCTTTGTGAATAACTTCCCTTGGATTTGTCCTCTGATTCTGTCATTTATAAAACCCTGTTTTCTCAAGGTTATGTTAGGTACACCATATTATGGCTAAAATTCCTGTGCCCTGCACTTTTTTCACTGAATTCAGATATGATTCTTCAGCTTGTCTTCAAAGAGCTTCACTGTTGTGATCCCTGATACTCCAGATACGACCCCCTTATTGTTTCTCCTCCTATGCCCATGCTTCTGCTGTTTACTACCTGCAATATTGACCTTACAAGAGGTCCACATTTATGTTAATGCTACTTCAGAGGCACATAGTAGAAGTTGGGAACAGTTTTGCAAGATTACTATCCTTCAGTCACTATGATAAATACCTGAAATCTGAGTAACTGGTAATAAGCTATGTANCCATTTATAAAACACTATTTTCTCAAGGCTATCTTAGGTACACCACATTATGGTTAAATTCCCGTGCCCTGCACTTTTTTTCACTGAATTCTTCAGCTTGTCTTCAAAGA
>WAAB01018168.1:0-19873 GCA_013389865.1 Piaya cayana
CACTTTCTACATGCAAAATTAAGAAGTCTCCACACACATCCTTTGGCAAGTACAACACATCCCTGTCCTCATTTGCAGATCCGAAAGTTCTTGTCAGGGGCACATGTTGTGGCCAACAGACCCACAGAAATCATGCACAAACCCTGCAGCAATGGGTCAGTGTCTGTTTAGCCCCTGCAGCCTTTACCGATTAATAGAAACATAGAATCATAGAACCATAGAACAGTTTGGGTTGGAAGGGACCTTAAAGCCCATCCAGTTCCAACACCCCTGCCATTGGCAGGGACACCTCCCACTAGATCAGGCTGCCCAAGGCCCATCCAACCTGACCTTGAACACCTTCAGGGATGGGGCAGCCACAGCTTCCCTGAGCAACTTGTGCCAGTGCCTCACCACTATCTTAGTCAAGAAATTCTTCCTTATGTCTAGTCTAAATATGCCCCTCTCTGGTTGATACCGCTTCCCCCTCATCCTATCACTGCAAGCCTTTGTAAACAGTCCCTCCCCAGCTTTCTTGTAGGCCCTTTTCACATACTGGAATATTGCTATAAGATCACCTCTGAGCCTTCTCTTCTCCAGGCTGAACAAGCTCCAATCTCTCAAGTCTGTCTTTATATGGGAGGTACTTCAGCCCTCTGACCACTTTTGTAACCCTTCTCTTGACCCATTCCAACAATTCCATGTCCTTCTTATGTTGAGGATTCCAGAAATGGACACAGTACTCCAGATGAGGTCTCACAAGAGAGGAATAGACGGGCAGAATCATCGCCCTCAACCTGCTGGCCACGCTTCTTTTGATACAGCCTAGGATACAGCTGGCTTTCTAGGCTGCGAGCATACAGTGTCAGCCCATGTCAAGCCTCACATCGACCAGCACCCCAAGTCCTTCTCTGCAGAGCAGCTCTCAATCACATCATCCCCCATTGTGTACTGAAATCATGGATTGCCCCAACCCAGATGTAGGACCTTGCACTTGGCCTTGTTGAACCTCATGAGGTTCTCACAGCCCCACTTCTCCAGCCTGTCCAGGTCCCTCTGGATGACATCCTGTCCTTCCAGTGTGGAAACTACACCACTCAGTGTGGTGTCATCTGCAAACATGCTGAGGGTACACTCAATTTCACTGTCAATATCATTGATGAAGACATTAAACAGCACCAGTCCCCACTACGGACCCCTGAGGGACACAACCATTCACAGATCTCCATCAGGACTTTGAGTCATTGACCACAACTCTCTGAATACGACCATCCAACCAGTTTCTTATCCACCGAACTATCCACCCATCAAATCCATATCTCTCTAATTTAGAGAGAAAGACGTTNGAGGGGTGAGAACAGTAGTTATCACTGAAGGCTGAGGCAAAAAATTTGTTAAGTACCTCAGCCTTCTCCTCGTCCATTGATACCAGGTCACCATTCCCAACCATCAGTGGGGTACATTCTCTTTAACCTTCCTATTCTGATTGACGCACCTGTAGAAGCCCTTCTTCACCTCCCTTGCCAAGTTCAGTTCCAGCTGTGCCTTAGCCTTTCCCAATTCATCCCTGCACAACTGGGCAGTATCCCTGTGCATTTCCCAGGTTACCTACACTTGCTTGCCTTGCCTGTGCAGTTCTTTCTTCATCTTTAGTTTAACCAGCAGGTCTTGACTCAGCCATGTTGGTCTTTTCTCTTCCCTGACTGATTTTCTACATACGATAACTGAGCACTCTTACACTTTATAGAAAGCACCTTCAAATACTTGACAGCTCTGTTCCCCTCCCTTGTCCTTGTGAGCCATGTTCCTGGGGTCCAATCAGATAACTTCTTGAAGAGCTGGAAGTCTGGTTTCCTGAAATTTAAGGTCCTGACTCTACTCCTCGCCTATTCCGTATCCCTCTGGACCTTGAACTCCATGATTTCACTTGATGAAAACACACCAAATCTGCTTATACAAAAGCTCTGAAGTTGATTTATTTAAAGCCCTGGCTTTGTACTGAGGGTCAGTATGCGTATTTTGCAAAAGAGATAGATTTACTCACTTCCTTAGGTTTACTTGCAATTGTATTCTCCTAGGAATTTGAGACATTCAGTCTTTGTTTTAACTTAAAAAAATGCAAAAGAAATATGTTTGCCTCTACAGAATGCAAAGCTAACCCATATTGTCCAAACAGAAGTCAATGTTCATGAATTAAACATTCATGGTTATACTAGCAATAAGAGTGCCACAATAACATTGGTATGGTATAGATAGCATGAATCTGACTCTAAGTAAACATCTTACGGTTACAGAGAATTTACTGGAACATATTTATTGACAAACTTAAACAATAATTCTCAGTTTTCTTCTTATAAAAAACAGTTCTTATATTACATAGTTCTGTGTAACTGCTCTGTGGTTGTACCTTCAAGGAAAAAATGAGAATTAATCCAATATTCTGTTAGACATTTTATTCAATGTATTCAAGGATGTTAAAATTGATTCATTTAAGTATAATGAAGGAGAAGAATTGCACAAAATGAAGTGATTGGCCAAATAATCAGGTCTGCTTTGCCAGTTTTTATGATGCAGACTGAAACCAAACTAAAAGTCATTCTATACTGGAAAGGGACAAAATCTTAAAAATTTATGCCATTGGACTAAATGTGTGTCACACTGCTACATAGTAATGAACTGCAACTGACAGATTACATCACAGTAAGGTATGCATATGAATGTCGGCATGTAAAAACAAATTTTATTTCCCATTTCTCTATCATGTAGCATTAAATAAAAATGGTCTATGCAGTTGTCATATTTGAAATGTAAAATAACAGCTGAAACAATTTTTTTTCTATTGCTTTTAACATCTGCTTGCTGCTTAATAACAGTTTCATACTGAAAGTGTAATACTCAAGGAAAAAATGACTCTGTGCACAGAGTCCTGTTACATACATAACTGCTGAAATAACACCATAATGGATTTAATATTGCACCTTTTATAACTAAGAATATCATTTGTGCTACGGAAATAATTACTTCTCAGTATATTGGCAAAACTATACGATACTGAAAGGTTTAACATGGGCTTCTCAAGGATACATTAATTTTTCTTGAAGTTTCATAAGCAGGGGGAAAAAAAAACCAGGAAACTTTTATTGAAGTCAACAGAAATATTGCCATTGTCTGTAAGTTGTCTATGTACTTCATAATCTACAGGATGTCTAAGACAGACTTGGTCCATGACTTATATGATTGGGCTCCAGAAAGCAAGTTAGAACTCACCACTGAACTAAACAATGAAACTGTACATTATGCATCTAGGACTGAAAATGGGAACAAGAAGCTGCTAGACATCAAAGGGGAAAAATAAAGCAGTTATCTAATCATCCAAAGGATGAATCTGTGGCTTGCATGTCAAGTATATTAGAGAGATGTTACTGAAGTAGCTCAGAAGTGCATTTTTGCTTTATTCTCATGTGACATTGCCCAAAATATTACTGAAGTGTGAAATATTAATTAAGTTACTTTCATGATGTCCATTTCAGACAAGACTACAAGGGAGGGATAGAATGCCTTACCCTACTATTCCTAATTAGGATTTTAAGAACAGTTATTTTCATAGAATCATAGAACCAGGTTGGAAGAGACCAACCAGATCATCGAGTCCAACCATTCCTATCAAACACTAAACCATGTCCCTCAGCACCTCGTCCACCCATGCCTTAAACACCTCCAGGGAAGGTGAATCAACCACCTCCCTGGGAGGTGGGCAGACTGTTCCAATGCCCAATGACCCTTGCTGTGAAAATTTTTTTCCTAATATTTAGCTTAAATCTCCCCTGGCAGAGCTTGAGGCCATTCCCTCTTGTCCTGTCTCCTGTAACTTGGGAGAAGAGGCCAGCTCCCTCCTCTCTACAACCTCCCCTCAGGGAGTTATAAAGAGCAATGAGGTCTCCTCTCAGCCTCCCCTTCTCCAGGCTAAACAACCCCAGCTCTCTCAGCCATCCCTCAATTAGACCTTATCTCCAGCCCCTTCACCAGCTTTGTGGATCTTCTCTGGACTCGCTCCAGAGCTTCAACATCCTTCTTGTGGTGAGTGGCACAGAACTGAACACAGGATTCAAGGAGCAGCCTCACCAGTGCTGAGTACAGAGGGAGAATAACCTCCCTGGACCTGCTGGTCATGCCATTTCTGATACAAACCAGGATTCCCTTGGCCATCTTTCATTTCTTTTTTTCATGATGCCGATCATGGTGTCCTGTGTGGTTTTTTTTAGTTTTCTGGTTTGAGAATAGTCCATGATAAATTATTTGTTAACCACAAGCACAAGGAATAGCCTGAGGACAGTCTGGGAGTGTAGTGTGTATATTCTGTAAGGTAAAATAAAGACTTTCCCTGTTCCTCCACACAGAGCCCTAACAGACTGGATTTCTTTGCAATAAGGACATTCTGTGTGGCCATTGCCTCTGTCTGTGCTAGTGCTCGTGGCTCGGAGAAACTTAATGTAGAGACATGGGGACAAGCCAACATGGATGCTAGTGGATAGAAATGACCACAGACTTTATCCACTTTAAAATTAATGCTCTGAATTTGTGTCTTGGATATCTGGAAAGCCCTATTATTTAAGACTCTATACCAGTCTGGCATAGCGATGTTGAAGAAAAGTATTTCCACAGAGCTTAAATCTTGATTTAAGCTTATTTAAAGTTCAAAAAAAATCCAGATAGACTTGGCATCCAGCCTTCTGCACAACATGTGAAAATGACAGCCTAATATCCTTCCACTCATTTTCAATATTTTCCAAACATTTTTTTCCTTCAGTCTGCTTCTCCCCTATGCCAAATGAAAATGTATCTAAAATGCCTTAACACAAGTCTTTGTATTCCAGGTGATGTTGTTATCCTCCATTTAAATATTCCTTAGAAATTACAGTAGGTATCACTCTTATTATCTTTCACTAACTTTCATCACAGATAGTTTTCCAAATCATCAAATTGTAAATTGAAGAACCCCAGTACATTTTTGGATCTTCCAGCCAATGACATTGCCATCCGTAAATGGAGAAATTTTTTGTACATCTAATTCTTTAGATTAGTCCTAAAGAATATGCCTCTTCTGCCTTGAAACTGTGCAGTTCTGTGCAAGCAGTCACATCGAACAAATTTTTGAAATTTTAGGTTTGTGGCCCACAAACAGGGAACATAAGACTAACAAAGAATGAAGCAGAGATAAAAACCCCACAGGTTGGCATTTTAGAAAGACTGCTAAATGGCTTCAGTATCTCCCATACCTCTAGCTAACCAGATAACTAGAAACAACCTGTGAGGATTTAAATTTTAAAATATGAGAGACTTCAGAAAGGAGAGTTTACCAATCTGCTTAACGCTTTCTCCAACAATCTCACAAAAACAGAAATAAACCTTTCAGTTTGCTGGAGTACGGAAAACACTGAGCAACCGTGCAAGGACAATCAATGCTGTCCAGCTTGCTCTACACCACTTTACTGTGCACTTATTAGAGATCTTGCAAGGACAAACAAATTTGTCTGGCTCTCTGAGTTTAAATCAGAAACTCCCTTTGAATCTCCCTTAACAGTTAGTAGGATTCCCAAGACTTGTATATGTATAAGCAAGTAGATTTTATTAAGAGTAATTGATTACAACAGTTTATGATTAAATAAGGGTTCGGTAGTGGCAGGGAATAAGATGCTGTTTGCAAAAATATATTGAAAGTCAAGCAACTGAGCATAGATAGGAGCAATATGCAGGTAAGAAATATTTAATTAAGGTCAGAGTCTAGAGAGGCGCTAATAATTAGCTTGATGTTAATATATACAAATTTTTAGCATGTATAACACAAAGGTCTTATCCTGATAGCATTGCAAGGGGGAGGGGAAATGGGGCCCAACCCATCAGCTGATCACAAATGTTTCAATGGCATTTTCCTTTTTCAACTTTAACCCTGTGTTTACTTTTTTTATAACAACTTACACCTTTAGGCCAGAGTTTTAGGTGGAGCTTGAGTGACTGAGGTCATGAAGTCAAGCCCTGCTGACTGGTAGAGAAAAATTCTCACTTTGCTTGCCAAAATTAAAGTGTGCATGCCTAGTAGCAGAGGTTGTGGGAGTGGCTCTACTCAGAGGTGGGGAGGAGGCATGTAGCAGAGGTGTGTTTTAGTATTATAACGATATTACAATGAAGTTATACTGAGTACTGGTCAACTGGAGGGCAGGATTGTCAGAACAGAAGCTGCAATTCATCTTCTTGGGAAATAATTGGGCACCTGTCCTTGGGTACCAGGCTCCTTGTAGATCCTCACTGATAGCAGGGTCTGGATATGCCTGTCTCCAAACATCCCGTCCCCTACTTCACAGGGCAAGATATCCTTGTGTCATTCTTCTGATGAAAACCGTATTGCTCCTGTGTATGTTGCATCTCCACTGATTTTGCTTTTAAAGAAAACCTACCTTGTATTCAGAAAACTTTAGTGTTCTCATTTCTCCCCACATTTAGCTTAATTCTCACACTTCCTCCGTAATGTCTTAAAACCAAGAGAAAAGGTTTGGATGGTAATGAGGATCGGGAACATTGTGGAGCAATTTCAGGCCTATAGAAGCAGTAATATGGCTGGACATCAGAAAGCAGCTTCTGGCATTCAGAAAGAAATGTAGTCTCAACACAGGAAAAGGAGCAGAGACCTCATTTTCTTCTCCTAAAGGAGAGACAGTGCAAGAACTCAGACATGGAAGAAGCCCAGCCCAAAGCTGGCCACTGGCCCACTCTATGCAGGAATCTGAGTTCCTACTTCTGAGGGAAACCAATGACATGAAAACAAAGAATGAATAAGTTTCATTAAATGCACTGTTTCACCGAAAATACTCAAGGGTCAGGTAAAAGCAACAGAGGGAGGGTTTGCCAACTGAACCCAGTTGGCAGAGTAGTTCCATGTGTGGACAAGGTAAGATGTGAAAGGACTCTATGGCACTGTAGATACATGAGGATGGAAAGGATCTGCATTTATGTATCTAATGTCCTTCAGCAGTCTTTGATGAGATTTTATTTTTTCTCCAATTTCTGGACATCTGTGGGTTGAGAATAAGCCACCTGTTCTGCACAGGACAGATCCTATTTTCTCACTGGGACACCTGTAAGACTTAAAACTGGAATTTCTGCCCAATTTTTAATTCCCATAGGTTTTTCTACTTTAAATTTGCTTTTTTTAATCCTCCAGTACACACTTCAACATTTCATGCTTTCCAAATTCCAATACTCTGATTATGCAGCAGATGGATCACAAAAGCTTATATGCCTCCTAATGACACCAATCTTTCTAATTTACTTTCCCCTGCAGAATGTTTTTATGCTTTCCTCATTTCTTTAGAGTGCAACTCTCAAAATTACCTATTTGACCATGTTCCCAAGGTGGTATTTGTGATATAATAAAATATAAGCATAAAAAAGATAGTTGTGCTTAGTTAAAAAGCCAGCTAGTTATCACAGGTGTTGCTGAAGAGCATTTAATTATTTAGAAGCGACACAATAGCGTCCCAGTTGTTGTTACCTTGGATGAATATTCATTAATGGATTAGATATGATAGTAGTACTGAGTGAACTTAAAAGGTTGAAAAGGAGTTAAATTTTGATGTATAGAAATATTCAGAGGTTTGGATACATATCAGAAATAGCTAACTTGCCTCAAGGTATGACTATCAGCCATGAATCTGAGGCATTTGTAAGTCTAGTGCAACTTAGATTTTTGACACAAAGATCTGGGGCTAGGTCACTACTAACTGATGAGAAAAAAAAATGTTGTCTGCAAAGCATAGGACCCTCAAAATAAGAAATCCCTGTGAAACATACAACACCCATTTTCAATCCTTCATAGCACAAAGACATATCTGTGCCCTTCAGAGTTAGTGAATGATTTAACACTATAGAGATCATATTGCTTTGGGGACCTACTCTCTGACATCTCTCCTCAGGAACTTGTAGGTATGTTCCTTCTCTGCTCTACTGAAGAAACAAGGTAGTAACTGACATTTCTTCACCTACTGGCAGCATCAAACTGCTTGTCTGGACTTGGGGAAACTGAAGATCTGGTATACAGTGAAAAATCAGTTCATTAAAATAGCTGCAATAGGATGACTAGAAAAATATAGTTCAAATTCGACCTGTTTGATGCAACCTAATTGCAAGACTACCTTTTATTTGTTTTTGAAGTAACGGTAAAAAAGCTGTAATCATCTTTGTGTCCCACATTTGCTTGGGAAGTACTGCTGAAGGAATCCTGGCTGTGGTCAGTGTATTTGAATGCCAGTGGGGTTAGGTAGGATGCTATATACCTATTCAATGCAAACCAGGAATGCAGGAAAGCACATCACTCCATAGCTCTAGCAATCCCGTAGCTCAGTAGAGCTAAGCCCTTGCTAATGTTTCCTGTATTAATCAATCTTGGGCCATGCTAGACAGTTTTGACCCTATTTAATTAATTCAGCAAAGCATGGTAATTGAACATTTGCCAAAGGTTTTTATCTCCATTCTTTCATTGCAGTCATATTTCTTTGATTGTGCCCACAACTTTTACAGAAGTTACTGGATATTTCTTGTTTACCCAGAATGGATATTAAAGAGGCACCAACCTCTTCTAAAAGATTTTTCTTTCCTTGAAGACACACATTTCCTAAAGCACATTTCATTTCATTTTATTTCATTTCATTTCATTTCATGTCAGGCGCAACTTCAGTGTTCATGTTTCTATTTTGATCTTCTGAAAGAAGACAGCCATGGAATTGAAGTACTTGATTAAGACCATTGGTGTTGGTGCCCTTCTTTCTGAAGATGGCCAGGAATTGATTCTTCTTCAAAAAGCTGTGAAATAAGAAAAAATTATAATGATCTCAGTTTTTCTGCTTAGGAAAGGGGGAAGTTCAGAATTATTTACTTCCTTTAAGTAAGTGACTAATATCCCAAAAAATTACTTCAATTTTTAGTCTCAGAAGTACCAGCTGAAATCTATTCTCTACTGGCTGCATGCAGACTAGGTATATAAAAAGGAGTTTTCTACTAAAGGAGTACGTTAGATATTCCAAAATCACAGCAAAAGAATGGGGAACTGGGTTTTTTTTTTTTGGGGGGGGGTTTATTTCTTTTTTTTTTATGTGAATATGCAAGTGCATTCACTCAACAACAAATTACCACTCCTGTAGCAATAATCTATTTCCAGTCTTTTAATTTTTTTTTTTTTTAAGTTCCAAATAAAATGTCAGGCTTTTGTTCATACATAGACAGACAAACAAAAATCTGTGCAAACTACTTCCTTCCACTAATGCAGTGTCACAGTGGTTTTACCACAGTCAAAGGAACTGCTCTGAACTGCCACTCAGGGAAAGTAAAATCAGGATCTCACGCATGATGAACAATGCATGTTCAACCTGAAGAGCTGCAATGTGAACTGACAGATGTTTTCCCAGATGAAAATTGATAAACTTATTGAACCTTCTGGCAAAGGCTCTGCTGTTTCATCAGTTATGCAAATCATTGTGTTATTCATTGGAAAAAAAAGAGACACACTAAAATGAAAAAATGCCAGCTCCTCAATGAAAATTTAATATACCGCACTTATTCATAAGCAGTAGAATCATTATCAGGGTTTAGGTTTTTTCCAAGTGGCTTTTGCTGTTTTGTTGAGGTGCTAGACTGACTCAAACTGTCTGAAGATTATGCATCACAAGTCCAGTGAGGAATTTGAACTTTATGTCCCTTGGAGTTCCTGGATTCCTTGTGCTGATTTCTCAACTAAGAAGGGGCTGCATTTGTGACTTGCTTATGTGGCTTGACTTAAAGGAATTTCCTTATAATTTCCAGCCATTATAATACTTTCTACTGAATTTTTCCTTCAAATAAGAGCCTTGACTTTTTCATTCTCTGCCCTCACTTCATTTTACAGTTGTATATATCAACTGAAAGCTCCATTTTACAGTTTCTTGGGCATAATAACACTCCCATTTCTACTCACTTATAGTGTTATACTTTTTTTTTTTACCACTAGGAATAAGCACATCTCTGCTGTTGAACTTCTCCTTGGCAGTTTGTTTCAAGTTGTGCCTCTGTCTCCTACTGTCCTACATTTCATCATCTTTCTACACCCTTTCTTGGAAACTGCATATGTGGCATGACACTGCTAGAGTGTCCGATAAAGTCAGAGGTTTTCCTGTGGGATATAAAAGTTCCCATCTCCTCCAGGGTTGAGAGACAAGCCTCACAGCTCACATTTCTGTATTGCATTCACTGCAGACACCATGGCAGGGCTCAGTCTGGAAACTATTGATGTTTCACAAGATATTGAGGTCTCACTACATCCTATCAGATAAGACAGCAGAAAAGTGACACCTACCAACTAGGAGTTTGATTCTTTATGTGTGTGTAGTTTGAAAAAGGGCGTGGAAAAGATTCACAACATGCAGATCATCCCAGGTAAAGTAGGAGAAGAGAATATTAAGGGTTCTTGTTGAAAAGAAAATAACTAGAAGCTAAAGCTGTAATGTCAATATCACCTCAGTCAGAGAAGAAGAAAGAAAATACTTTGCATGTAGTCTTTAAGAACTGAGGTCCAGTGTTTGGTTTACAGCCATGATTTTCCTTTACAAACCATTTATTTTCTGGCTCCAAGGTGTTCATGTGCTACTTCTAAGAAACAATGAAATAAAATACTAAAGAGAAGTCTGTAATTTCAGTGGAATTTTGTTTTGGAGACAGAGTAATGGTTGAAAATCACTAATTCAGTGATAACTTTTTGATTATCAAAACTGCAGTGGTGTTTTGGCTTAGTGCTACAACATCACATTGAGGTGAAGCTGAATAAATTGTGCTGTTTCAATTGTGTTAGATGGCTGCACATCTCGGAATCCCTGTCCTCAACCATTCGCATCTCAAGGAGAAGAGTGCTGATGAAGAGTCCCTTTGGTCTTCATCCAGTAAGTATGGCAAATTGTATTCTTTCAGAAGAAAGGGAAGGTGAAGAGAAGGCAAATCACAAGAAAGAATTTGGTGGTGAGGGCTTTTTAATAGTGTTTATTTTGTTCTGTTTTGCTTTTTCCTGAACAATTTATAAGGTAGATCACAATACTCTTTGGCTGAATTTTTGGTTGGTTGTGGATAAGGAGTAATAAAAACATGCCTGTTTGTTGTTTCAGGTTCTGCAGTTTTAGAGTGATTTATAAATACTTTGAACCTGAAATTTCCAGATGAAATCGGAGAAATTTCTGCAGTGATTAGCAGAGTATACACCCCTGATCTCCAACTAAGACCTTTATATCTTCTTAGTTAAACGCAAATTACTCATCTAGCTCCAGATGAGTGTACTACAGAGCACTGAAATGTTATTAGATGACAAAAAATCTAGGTTTAGAGCTGTACATGTATGCAGTGATTCTACAGAAAGAAAACTATCTGTTGTTTGTGAGGTTTGTTTGGAAGACAGGTGTTGGTGGTTTGGTTTTTGATTTGGGGTTTTTTTTCTTTGAGAAGGAACTTGATTACCCGACTGGGTGAACTCATCGAATAAATCCAGAATTCTGTGTAAGTATTACTAACTTTGTCTCTTTTGGATCCCGTCTTATATTTATACCACTGAAGATCTGTGTGAAGAGGAAGAGGAAGAGGAAGACAGCTGTCTTGCAACCCTTGTGGTCCTGTGGTTTTATCACAAAAGATTAGAAGTCCACAGGATTTGTATTTGTCACTATTAATGTGTTTTGTACATTCTACACACAAAGTTGTTATCCTAGTAAAACTGAAGTCACATATTTGCTTTCTGAAGAAAATATGTGTGTAAATAATACTTATTTACTAATATTATGCCCACAATGCCTGCTAATTTTTAAAGAAATCATATCTTCAAGGAAAATCTCCCCAATCTATCCGTGCACCTAAACCTAAGATAGACATATGAAGTCCTTCTTAAACCTGCAAAATCTTGCTGAAAGCTAGCAGTTGAGCAGTAAGTGTGGAATATGGTTTTGTTTTGGTTGGTTGGTTGGTTGGCTGGTTGGTTGGTTTGTTTGTTTGTTTGTTCAGGAGAAACACAAATAGTTAAAGCCACTAAAAGAGGACAGGTCCAGGTTGTGGACATTTAGCATTTTTATCTGGGGAACCAGCCTTGTCAGGAGAAACACAAATAGTCAGACACTGGCTGAAATCTGGGAGAGGAAAAGCAGAACAACAGCAGACAGGCAATTAGATGTTCCTAAAAGCAGGTAGAATGTACAGATCCAGATGCAAACATTTAGGGAACAGGAAGCTGTGTGATCATGCTGTTTCCCTAAAGAGTCTACTCTCATTCATCACATAATCCTCTTTTCTCTGTCCACTCACTGCTCTACACAGGTTCTTGTACATCTTAGTCACGCAAAGCCAGTTCCTCCACTCCTTCAAAATCATTCATCCAGATCAAAT
This sequence comes from Piaya cayana, assembly GCA_013389865.1. Taxonomy (NCBI): domain Eukaryota; kingdom Metazoa; phylum Chordata; class Aves; order Cuculiformes; family Coccyzidae; genus Piaya; species Piaya cayana. The sequence continues at coordinate 12,418 of WAAB01018168.1, forward strand.
TAGCCTCAAACCCAAGATACTAGAGGCAGATAGTATCCAGCTACTGTTTGGGTAATGAGTAGAAGACAGAATATGAATATGGGTTTCCTACAATGCTCTCATTTCCAAGCTCTTGGTGAGAGTGCAGGGCCTGTCTCCTCCCCCTCCGGGAACTCTGTAGTAATCTCAGGAACTCATTTGAGGAAATTCCCATTTAAAAAAAAAAAAAAGCCACTAAACCTGTTGTAATGCTACACAACAAAATTAAGTGGGAAAAAAAGCTGTTTTCTTTGAACTAGTCCCAGGAGACCTCAGCATGCTAGAAAACCCACAAAAATCACTCAAGCTGAGAACACAAAGAAACTGCTTGGAAAGGCTGTGTTTAATGTAGCCTCACAGAAAAACAGGGATACCATTTCCAGAGCAGTTATTTATGTTTCTAGTTTCCTAGTCATATCTCTCTATATTCAGCAGAGAACACAAAATATGACAAGGCAGTTGTGTTTAAACCTGCACTAATCCAGCTTCTGGATCCTGAAAAAGAGGAAGGGATGCAACATCAAGGACATATCTTAACATGACTCCAAAAACAAGCCAAGGCAATACCCCTTCATTGCAGGAAGCCTCTCTTCAGAGCTTCATAGTGCTTGATTCTAACAAGGAACTCAACAGCAAATTTTCCAGAGTGCCTAAATTAACAAGATCTCATAGTCCTTTTGAAAAGAAAAGAGCGGGACACTTTGAGTCACTTAAGTCTGTTTTAAACTCCAACTCTGTGCCCAGTGCTCTTTAAAATACATGGACATGATGTTAGTGTGCAAAAAGACATGTGTCCTTATATGTATTTTAATGAAGAACAATGAAAAAAAGGATATCAAGAATAATGATCCTCCAATCTTGAGGTGAAGTATTAATTTTATGTTCTAGAGAAAGAACAGATAAGGGCTTCCATATTTGAGTATTTGTCCCTGCACTTCTATCTCTCCAGCTTGTCACTGTTATGAAATGCTTACGCAAGTACATTAAATTTTGATGGTAATTGAACACTATTTTTCCTTGGTTAAGTGTTTTTAATATGTAATTCCACTAGAGACTAAGAAAAGATGTCTCTTCATGTAGATTAATGTTCCTTGGCTAGAAGGTAGGACACACTACAGAGTAACTGGAATAAATTTTCAGGACTTGAGTCTAGTCTCTAATCAAAGTCTGTTACAAGTTCAATACAAATTAATATTTTGTAATAAATATCACCATTCACACAAAACTAAATCAAGAAAGAAGCTTTGTCTGTACAATAATATTCTTTTTTTCTGCATTTAGCTTTTTAAAATTTCTATTTCCAAACACATTACTATGCTTTCACATGCGTAACTTCTTTCTTAGGAAGTGTAAACATCACTATAAAATCCTGAAAAAGGAATACCAAAATAACTCCAGCAGACACAGAGGACAGGGCAGGGAAAGGGTTGTTGTTGGGGGCTTTTACAAGGCTTAGAATTAAGAACTGGGAAAATGTCAGGGAAGAAGGAGGATTTCCACTCAGATGAAGCTCACACAGAGAACCTCATTGATACTCCATGTTGATTGCATGCTCACGATAACCATGAAAAAAAACACCACAAAACATGGTTTCTTTTGATACATATACTTGCCTAAATCTTCAATAGAAATGTGATTAGATCATCCAGACAGATGACAGAAGTGGTCTATACATGATGCAGTGGGAGGGAAGACGGTGACAAAGATTGAGGTAGAGTTAAGACTACAGCAGCATTTCTAACATTAGTATCCGCTAATATATCAAATATTCTTATTTAAATCTTGAATATCTCCTGGGCCTGCTTTCCTTTTGCTCATTACAGAAGGGCAAAGAATTCTGCACTTCAAATTAAGCAAAAGGTTTTAGGCAGAAATCAAAGTATTTGTAATCTGTTAGTTAAGTCCCTTCTCATTTTGTCCCTTGTCATATGCTACTGACTTTATTCAGATATACATTTATCTGGAAATACAGCATCTATATTTATAATGTAAAAGGTATCTGTTTTGACACTGATTAAACTGTTGCTAATTTCTGAGGTCAAACATTGCTTAATAGGTGGTTCAATTGCATTGCCACTTCTTCCATAGAGATACAGGATCCTCTTGACAGATGGACATGTTTTGGTCTCTCAGGGACTTAATTACATACAATTTAACAGCTTGACAGCTTTGTAGTGGATTATGTGAGTTATTTGCTTGAGTAGTTTATCAACAAGGTAGCCCACAAGCCTTACTGAAACTTCTCACAGTCGTGTTTAAGAAAGCTGTTGCTTTATTAACTTCAACAGTTACTAATCAATTGTGCTTGCTTTTGCCACAATTTTCTGACACAAGCAACAATCTGGACTGTAATTAAGTCACATATATAAAGAGAGCTATTCTTTAACAGCATCTTGACAAAGAAAACGTGGCAGGAGAAGCTGTCTTTCCTTCAGCCTTCTCTGCAGAAAGGTACCTGAAAGGAGCCAACTCAGGAAGCTATGTCTGGCTTGCAGAGAAGGTCCTCAGGATACAAGAGATAAAATCCATGTTCTAGTGAAGTAAATTATAATATTTCCACCAATATCAATGCTATCAGAATCTCACTTGAAACACTTTCTCATGCATACAAAAACATGGTAAGTTTGTTAGTTTTTGGTAGTTAAATGGAAGTGCTTAGGTGTACAGGGAAACAGATTGGATTATTTCAGGTATTATTTCTCATAACTGTGGGTTGGTGTTTTGTTCTTGTTGGCCTTCTGTTACAGCCCTTGTGAGTAGAGTTCAGTATCAGTAATTGCTGGAAATCCCTAGATATCATCCCAGTTTTCACTATAAGACTGCAGTTGTTGGTTTGGGTTTTTCTCTTTATTAGCCAGTTGGGACTAAAGCAACAAAATTCAGCTTTTACACTTTTTGTCCTAAGGTGTCATTTTTAAATACTTAGGAAACTTTTGAAGCCACAGCACAAGGGAATGTGTTACAGGCTGGCATGGTAAAGATCTTCCATAAGAACTAGTGTTTTACTTGACTTAAAAGAAAGACTTTATGAGAGACAAGTAGAAAAAATCTTCCAGATCTTATTATTATTCCTTGAGTTCATTCAAGCACATCATCATCTCACTTTTATAAAGTGAAATACAAAATGCATCCACTACATTCAAATTATGAGCCTCAAAATGAGGTACCAATTGAACTGTGCCACAGGGACTATTCTGTAGCTTATTGTAAACCAGCAACTTCTCACAGTGATGTGGGAAATGTAGGAGGAACAATAATGCTGCACAGTCCCTCTCCACACCCAGGAAGCTACCACAGCCTCACCTGCCCTTCATGAGTATTGGAATGAGGAAATATATACTAAAAAACATGTATTACTCTTTCAAGTCAAAGAAAATAAGAGACTTCCCACCATTCTCAAGCCATCCTGAAGTCTCACAAGGATCTGAAAACTGACAGCATGATTCACGACACCAGAGTTCCTCTGTGCCCTCACTGGATGGAAGTACCTCAGAGGAAAATGATAACACCTTCCTACAGCATCATGGTCATCACAGTCTCTCAGAGATTTATGAGACAATCTGTGGTGCAGCCAACATAGTTGGAGTGTAACCCACACTACTTCCAGAAACTGTTCATTACTCATCTTGAGAGCTCGTCTCTGGGTACTATCTGGCTACCTTTTACACAGCTGGACTTCCATGTCTATAAGTGAGGCTTCCCATTTCACCTAAGCTTTTCTCCAGAAAGGGGCTCAGCAACAACCTAGCAATATCCTTAGCAATGGTGTTAAAAAATTCAGTGCTATTTCACCTGGATTAACCTACGATTTACTTTTTTTCTGCCTAATCTTTCCACAAAGGTTCTTCCATTGACTTTTATTTCAATTTTCCCAGATGGCTCTTCTCTCATAGATATACCGAATTTCCTGCCTTCCTGACCCCTGCACCACGTGCACTCTCCTGCCCTCCCTTCTGCCTCCTCATGTACTTCTCTTTTTGCTGAGCCACTTGGAGATGGTCAGAAGGCTGGGGAACCTTCCTGGTCTCAGAGAACCTGCAGTGCTCTTAGGTGTCTCCCATGCCCTGCTCTGGATGGTGGAATCTCACATAAAAAAACCCCCAGAAAACATACTAAAACAAAACCAAAAAACCCAGAGAGAAACTGGGACTATTTCTGGAAACAAGCCCCTATAGACTTGCAGAGATTTTCCACATGAACAAAGCCAGGCCCTTCACTTCCACTTCTCAGAGTCTAAGTGCCAATGTGGTTAATGAGTTAGGTCTGAGGTACCAAATGAGAGAATTCAGCTTATTGGGTTTTTAACATGGAATGAAATGAACTGTGTTTTCATGTGTTGCATCCGAATTTATTTTGTTTCTGCTGACACTCATTATTCATAGATATTGGAGAGCAGAGCTACAATAATCTCTCGGGTAATTCATTCTATCTGCCAGCACTACTAAAATTGGTATTCATAGATTCCTAAACAGTCCCTATTAGTTTACCATGATTAAATGCAATGATAGTGATTCTGTACCTTCCTTCATCTGAATTTATTATAATATATTATTTATAATACTGCTTTATTATCCATGTCATGGTATAATCCAACTGGGACACAGAACTACCACAGGAAGCCCTAACAAACACAGCAAGTACCAGTGGTACCGCAGCATAGCAGGGGAAACACAAGGTGTTCAGGCTGACTGCTAGTTTGAGCCCACTCCTGTCACAAGCTATGAAGTATATCTGCACACAGCTTTGTGGTTGTAGGTAGAAGCTTGATTGTTTAGGCCTGGTGTTATTCTATTCACTTCTTTTTTCTCCACCTGCTTAATTTTCACTCCTCAGCTTTAATTCTGGGTTCAAACACAGGCCAAAGCCCAAAAGCAAAACCTACTGACAGCCCACATCACAGGTCTACATGAGTTTGAAGACTACATAACGATGGCTGGTGATAGACATTCCCCTGAAATGGTGGGTTAGGAGTCCCCTGCAAGACTCAAAACTAACTCTTCAGAGAGGAATTTTGGAGCTTAGCCTGTCTCCCTCCTCAAATGTTGGGTGTTACGCTGGACCTCAGCCTAGAGCTCTCCCAGTTTTGGCCCAGGTGCTTCTCCAGAGCTGGGAACTCATTTCTAACAATGAGCCAAGTGTCATGCTTTCAGTCAAGCTCCAAGATTCATGGTATTTTTTATATAGCTTCATTATACACTTGATTGATTTCTAAGTGATAAGAGCAAAATTCAGGGAATTCCACACCTAACAAATTTTCTGAATTTCCCTACATATATTGCTATCACATTTTTCTACCTACTACCTCAGTGAAAGGAAGGTTAAAAATCCTGTGCATTTATACAGAAGTAATAATTCCTATCACAGCGAAAATATGATGAAAGACTGCTGACAAGGACAGAAACCTGTTTAACTTTGCAGACTATTTGCTCAGGAATCAGTTTAAGAGACATGTGGAGGCATGCTGAATATGTAAGCTACCTGTGTCAAACCAAAGCAGCCCTAAGCTAGGCTAGAGTATGTCGGTAATGGACAGCAATGCAACAGGCACAGAAAGACACCCAGACTCAATAGCAAGTAGGAACGATGTAAGGGAATCATAATCACACACTTGGATCCTGGTGTAGGGATAATTTTAGCACTGAGGCCAGATCTCAGATCAAGGTCTTCATTCTTCAGAGGAGTCGCATTCACTAACTGCATCTAAGAACTTGTGCTTTCAGGAGCTGATTTGCACATGCAATGTGTACTGCTCATTAAGCCAACATTGATACACTAAAATTGGCTAGAAACCTCATACCCATTGTGGGACCTGTATGGATTAACTTCAGCAAAAACTTGTTCTGGATTACCTTATACAATTCCTCATTACCTTATAGAATCAGTAATCTCAATTATAATCTTGGTTGCTTTTACTCCACAGTTTTTTAAAAAATGAAAGACGTAAGTGATAAGACTAAATTATGATTCCTTGCTCCTGACACCTCCCTCTGACATTCCTCATCTATTTTCAAGTGCTTTCCAGGTTTAACTAGTAATTATTCTAAATACGTAGGAGATTTGAAATACCTGGGCTCAGTATTCCTTCAATTTATTTATTCAACTAGACCTCGCAAGCTGTATATTTTATAAGCATTTAAATAATTAAAATTTGAACCTTCAAGACTTTCCTTGCTGATTTCTGAAAATGGGCAGAATTTAATGGGAAAGCAACTCTAATTGCATTATCTTAAACTGAAAAATCATTTGTCAATGTGCATTACCAGATTTTATTTGGCAATACAAATTCTTTCAGTGAAAAAATTGTGTTGACTGATTTAATGAAGCATAGTGAGGCAAAATAATACTTTCAGAAGCAAGTAAGATAATTATCTTGCACTACTGAAACAACAGCTTTCATGGTTTTTTGAGACTAAGGAGGCAAGTGTAAATCCAGAATTCTTAACTATCATTAATTTGTTAGATTTTTATTAGCCAGAAGTGGATTGTTATCTTGGTATCATTGATAATTAGAGTTCTAAAGTGTTTTCACTAAAGCCTAAGCTGAAACTCTAAACCTATGGGCTTTTGCAAAAGCATATTGCATATTTGAACTTCATTACTCTGTTTAGCTGACATCATTGCATCTGTGATAAAATGTAAACTTAGACCTCTGTAGAGTTCATTTTACGAAATGCAGTTTTCAGTCTAATCTGTTGCTGAAAGGGAACAATTTAACAGAACTCCTAGCAGATATTAAGTCCTGGAAAATTAACACCTGTGCCTCTGTCACTGCAAAGGAATTGCAATGGACCCAAGTATTGTCACTCCATAGTGTAAGGCAATATGAAACCAGAAAAAGATGCACTTCTGTAAATGCATATGCTGGGATTTAGACACAGAAATGAATAAAAAAAGGAAAGTAGATTAAGGCTAGAAGATAAGAATACAAAAGCAAGTTGTTGAAAGAAAAGACAGACACAGTCATGTTAATTTCTCATATATTCCACACATAGGAAACTGCCACAAACTACTCTCCATTGTTACTTTCTATTAGTGAGACAGTCAACTGTAAAAAAATCAGCAAAGTCACACTGATGTCATTGGATATACTCTGATTTGTGTCAGCCAAGAATATCACCATGTTTATAACTATATGGCCACGTTTATAATTTTTACCAGATTCTGCTGATTTAAGCACTTCATTGACTTAAACAAAATTACCCAACCTAAGTGTATTGAATATCTCTTATACTATTGCAATATTCAAACTAAACCAAATATTTAGAATATAACTGGTATGGATGGTTTTATAAAGAATACATGCTCCATTAGAAAAATTAAATTTCAGTCTTAAGACAGGATGGATTTTACACTAACTCAGAAGAAACATAAACATCAGTAGGGGTATCCTTTCTTTAACCTTCCTTTTCTGGCTGACATTCCTAAAGAAGCTCTTCTT
>WAAB01018168.1:20595-47927 GCA_013389865.1 Piaya cayana
AAGGAGGCAAGTGTAAATCCAGAATTCTTAACTATCATTAATTTGTTAGATTTTTATTAGCCAGAAGTGGATTGTTATCTTGGTATCATTGATAATTAGAGTTCTAAAGTGTTTTCACTAAAGCCTAAGCTGAAACTCTAAACCTATGGGCTTTTGCAAAAGCATATTGCATATTTGAACTTCATTACTCTGTTTAGCTGACATCATTGCATCTGTGATAAAATGTAAACTTAGACCTCTGTAGAGTTCATTTTACAGAATGCAGTTTTCAGTCTAACCTGTTGCTGAAAGGGAGCAATTTAACAGAACTCCTAGCAGACATTAAGTCCTGGAATATTAATACCTGTGCCTCTGCCACTGCAAAGAAATTGCAATGGACCCAAGTATTGTCACTCCATAGTGTAAGGCAATATGAAACCAGAAAAAGATGCACTTCTGTAAATGCATATGCTGGGATTTAGATGCAGAAATGAAAAAAAAGGAAAGTAGATTAAGGCTAGAAGATAAGAAGAAAATACAAAAGCAAGTTTTTGAAAGCAAAGACAGACACAGTCATGTTAATTTCTCATATATTCCACACATAGGAAACTGCCACAAACTACTCTCCATTTTTACTTTCTATCAGTGAGACAGTCAACTGTAAAAAAATCAGCAAAGTCACACTGATGTCATTGGATATACTCTGATTTGTGTCAGCCAAGAATATCACCATGTTTATAACTATATGGCCACGTTTATAATTTTTACCAGATTCTGCTGATTTAAGCACTTCATTGACTTAAACAAAATTACCCAACCTAAGTGTATTGAATATCTCTTATACTATTGCAATATTCAAACTAAACCAAATATTTAGAATATAACTGGTATGGATGGTTTTATAAAGAATACATGCTCCATTAGAAAAATTAAATTTCAGTCTTAAGACAGGATGGATTTTACACTAACTCAGAAGAAACATAAACATCAGTAGGGGTATCCTTTCTTTAACCTTCCTTTTCTGGCTGACATTCCTAAAGAAGCTCTTCTTATTAGTCTTCAATTCTTTTGCCAAGTTCAGCTCCAACTACACTTTTGCCTTCCTGACCCATGCCTACACAAACCGGCAGCATCCCTGTACGCTTCCCAGGTTACCTGTTTCTGCTTGCACTGCCTCTGCTGATGCCTATTGCTCTTCAGTTTGACCAGCAGGTATAGACTCAGCAATGCTGGCCTCTTCCCTTCCTTGGCTGATTTCCCATATCTGAGGACTGAGTAATCAAACATTTTTTTCTTTTCATTTTTGAAATAAATGAAATAAGAAGAGGAAATTTGTGAATATAGCAAGAAATTTGTGGTTTTAAATTGAAATCTGTCCCAGAAGGGTATTTTTGTATCATAGAGGGACTGCAGTTTCAGAAATAACACTATCTTTCCTTACTAATATTTCTGAACTTCTACTTCAGCAGTAAATCATATCTGCTGGTATAGAGTTTGTTTTAACTGCAAATAAATGATTCACTTAAGTTCTTATGCTAGAAGATAACTTTCCTTCAGCTTGAAAATTGGTTGAGAGGTGTATTATGAACTGTTTTTTGTCAGCATAGACAGACAGAAAAGGTGTAGCTATAAAATATACTGGCAGACTTGATTCTGTATGAACATTTTATGTGATATTACATCTGGCTCAAATCAGATCTCAGTCACATCAAAAGGACACTGGTTCTCTGTCAATGATACAAACACAACAGCACAGAGGTGTAGAGGATGTTTGTCTTTAGTTCATTGTGTAGTAGGACAAAGAGATCGGGAAAATTTATAGCAGTGATTTTCTCTTGCCGGTGCTGTTGAGTATACAGCAAGTACAAACATGCAGCAAGGGGACTTATACTATCACTAACATGCAGCTGTAGAGGTACTTTTATCACAATCTGATTTATGTGCTTTTATTTAATCAAACATTTTTCACTCTGGAAATGAAAATCTTAGGAAAGAATCAAGAGCTCTGATTAATTTTCTCCTTCAAAAGCATTTGGAGAAAAAAAATTGGGAAAATCTGACTGACAAAATCCAAATGTGATATGTTTTGCTATGTCTGAGAGAGTGTTACAGGAAGTTGACCTGACAACACTGTAATTCTTAATGCCAGAAATGTGGCATGAGACTCTTCTAGGCACCTATGTGTAGCTATTCATGTATACTCACTCATACGCTGCCCATAGTACAAAGGCCCTAAACTCAAGCCAGGCTTTGATGTGATCTAAACTTCAGCTAGACCTCTGTCTAAATTCTTTGAAGGTCCCAAACTGGTTTATATGCTAAGTTTCTTTATTTACTGTGCCACAGTGGTGATTTCATACACTCTCATGTGCATGCAAGAAAAGGACTGTTATGAGACTGGTGACCACTCAGCACATCAATCTCTTGGATTAGCTGTCAGGGCAGCTACACTCTATCAGCTAGGTGCAATGGGAATCCACATGATCAGTTCAGGTGGTCCAGAGTGGCCTAGTAAGATCAGAGCTGGCCTCTTCTCCCAAGTGACATGGGATAGGACAAGGGGGAATGGCCTCAAGCTCCACCAGGGGAGGTTCAGGCTTGACATCAGAAAAAAAAAATTTCACAGGAAGGATCATTTGTCACTGGAATAGGCTGCCCAGGGAGGTGGTTGAGTCACCATCCCTGGAGGTGTTTAAAGGATGGGTGGATGAGGTGCTGAAGGGATGGCCTCAAGCTCCACCAGGGGAGGTTCAGGCTTGACATAAGAAAAAAAAAATTTCACAGGAAGGATCATTTGTCACTGGAATAGGCTGCCCAGGGTTGAGTCACCATCCCTGGAGGTGTTTAAAGGATGGGTGGATAAGGTGCTGAAGGGCGTGCTTTAGTGGTTTGATAGGAATGGTTGGACTGAGTTATCCAAGAGGTCTTTTCCAGACTAGCGATTCTATGATTCTATGCTTCTATGATTTTATAATTCTATTTTGGACTTTGCTGCACCTTAGCAGAGAGCCACTGACATATGTTTGTGTCTGAAATATTTGATGTTGACATTTAAAAATCCAGTAAAGGGTTAGAATTAACTTATCTTTATAAATTAATGTTAATTTATGGTTTAATCCCCCTCAACGTATTTTAGGATCCAACCTGAAATATTTCTTAGATGTAAAAAGAAAAGTTGCCTTATTTACAAAAGCAGCTTAGAGGAGGAACTATGAAGGCAGGTTTTTAATCCAACAGGTTTTCATTTTCCTGTGTGCTTTTATGCATGCTAGGAAGAACAAGACTTCATTGTAAACATGCACTTAACTCAGTATCACTCTATTAACTCTTATTTAATGCCTGTGATACTCAGATGCATACTAAAAGTGCCCATTTCCCAGTGCTTTTGAGACATTTGTTTATATGGGAACAAAATTCCAGTATGACAGATTAAAATGCATGTACTACGTATAATAGAGCAATCTCCTGCCCTCTGCACAATACATAGCACTATTCCCTGAAACCTGGAGGTGCTGAACAGCTTACAACATAAAACTCATAGAAAAGAAGTATCAACATAGTAATTTCCTCCATCTGCGCAGTTCCCTCTGGCCCTGGGCAGTGTTACAGGCATGTATTTGAGCTTCAGGCTTAATAATCTGTATTTCTTCTGAAGGTCTGAGTAGCCAAACCAAGACCAGAACTCACACTCACTGATGAAAAGCTCATTAAAGATAGTTTGTGGAGGAATGGTTACATCAGCAAGGCCATAGCTCGCTGGAATACGGGAAAATTAATCAATAGCTTCCCTAAATAGCTTCCCATAGCTTCCCTAAATAACTTCCCTGTGCAAGCAAGTTTGTACAATAGCTTCCCTGTGTAGTAAGGCTGTACCTTATCATATGTAGTGAAACACTGTAACGAGTAGAAGAGCAAGATGCCTTGAAGCATTTTAGTATGCCAAGACACCATGGAAAACAAGAGATATTGTACCTGCTAGTGTCTGGGAAAGTTAGCAATTTAGCTACAATAGTAACCGCAAGTAGAAGAACTATGTAATGGACTATGAGATCATAATTAGCCAATGAGAAGTCTGATGCTCTGTAAACGACTTCGCTTTGTTAGAAAACTATATAACTCTACTGAACCTGCTAAAAAATCGGAGCTTGTTTATCAATCATATTGTGTGAGCTTCCCCCCTCCGTGACAATAGTTCAGAATTATTTTTATTTTTCTTCTGTGGAAATAACAATAATATGGCTTTAATAATATTTATTACCATATTTGTTAAGTGCATCCAATCAGAAAATTCAGTTCTCCACTGATATGTTTAAACATATCAATAGCCTTAATTCAGTCTGTACTTCCATAATTGGGCCCTGAAATTATTTCACATTCAGTATAAATTGTAAATGTCAAATAGTTTAGGCAATACAGAACATGTACAGGAAGCTGGTTTGGAAAAGGATACAGTATGTCTACTGTATCCCCATCTTCTGGCTCATTTGCTAAACTATATAATTTTATTCTTTATCACATAGTTTTCCATTGCCTTGACATTTACAAGGAAGACACAAGAATTTTATAAATGCAAGATTTTCAGCTGGAATGTGTTCTGGATGTATTTCTATGTTGTGAGAATTCCCAGTTCAGGAATTCATAAAACACTTCTGCTTTCTTCCTGCTCATCTCTGGGAAGTACAAGTTAAGCAACAGGCAACCTGGTATTATTCTCTCTTTCCTTTCCCTGCCAACCTCATTGTTACCAATTCTTTTTATACTTTTAGTGGAATAAAGCACTAATTCAATGTAGTTTACACAATAAGAAAAGAAAAGCAGAGTTATCCTTAGATCAAAATCATAACAAAAATCATGACTTTTCTTCCTCCCTCATTTGCCACCTATGCAAGAGCATTTGATGTGGCAATGAAAAGGGCAAAAAGAGCTCTTTAAGGAAAGAGCTTGCATCCATCTGTTTCAGCTGTGCTACCAGCTCTGAAGCAAAATTTGGGATTCTGTGTAGGGCCTTGATGAACTTGAGAAGTTTGTCCTGACAGGTCCTGCTACTGGTCATGCCTGAGTCCCATAGAAACCTGCTGAGGCTTGCAAAGTGCTGTTTACCTCAGATTTAAATAGCGACCTCATAGCAGCAGTGGAGCTTACATAACACTTGAAATAATTCTGCTGCTGAGTGGTGACAGGGTAAGAACAGATGATGAATATTATCTTGACAACTCTTCCAATACTTAGGCCAAAATGTTTTTGACAGCATCTCTTTGCAAGGCTCCTTCTGAGCTGTGATGACCAAATCCTTTTCTCATTGACACTTCTGAAGTTTCCTTGAAGCCAGGAACCTGAAACTCTATTTACTCAATATTTAGTCACAATGTCACTACACTGGCAAGGACTATACTTCCTTTGGTTGCAAATGAGCTGGTCTGCTGAGGAATGATATGAGCAGAAGGATGATAGCATCATGCCTTGACACCCCTCAATATGGGGCTAAATAAGAGTTGACAGCTTTTTTCCCCAAGACATCTTATGTTTTTTAGCACTAAATTCTGCCTTTATGTATGCCTCTTCACCCAGTGAAGGTAAACAGAGCAGAATTCAATCCTTAATATACAGAACAAGCAACTCAAAGAGGAGTTGTCAACTCTATTTTTCCCAGATGGACTTAAAACTTTTCAGCCAACAAAGTTATCAGCTGGTTCAGTTAAGAAGAAAAGGAGACTGAATCTGAGTGCTAATGAAGCACAAGAGTCATTTAGAGCACACCAGGAAGCTAGGCTGGTGCAGTTTGGAATGAACCATGAGCCTCAGGCAGCACATTTTCCAATGCAAGGTACAAGCAATAAGTATTAAATTGCTACAACAGAATTATAGGGTAGTTAAGACACACAGTTATCATTAAAATAGTCCTTTTGCCTTTTGCCTTCAGAAAATCATGAGAAAAGGTATCTAGGGAAGATACCTATGTCAGTGTTAAGGGCTCAATTTTATCTTTTGTGATTTAAAACACTTCAAGTGAAATCATCTATAAACTAGCATCAGTAGAGATGCAGAGACAGAAGAAGGAGTTTATGTTTTTAAGGTAAGTAGCACATATTTAACTAAACTGTTTTCAACAGATTCCTTTACCTGCTAAAGTAATAGTCACTGCCCTAAGTTTTGTGAATTTCTATAGAATGCAGTCCGCATTTTTAAAGTGGCTGAGTTTAATTTAAACATTACCGTAGCAGCCACCATATTTCCATAGCAATACATTCCTGAACAAATACTAGTGAGAACAATCCACTTCTCAAATCAAAATATATAAGTAAACAGATCTTGAAAGAGTAAGCAAATGTACTCTTGTGAATACAAGAAAAAGGTTAGATCAAAATTGTATACGTGTCTATTATGTCCTGGCCTTAGCTACTTTCTGAAATATGAATACCACAGTATTATGGTTAATATTCAAAGTTAGAAAACTTACTTTTAAATATTAATCAGTACTTAATTAGCATAGTATAAGACACAGCAGAATTAAGCTAGAATGTTTAAGAAATTAAGTTTAATCCCTTTAAATTAAATTTTTCTTCTTTTCTTCTGTATTGATTAAAAATGGGAGTCAAAAGAAAATAGAAAGACATATTTTGGCAAAGAAATAACTGACAAACTCTTTGAATTTTAAGGTCAAATCTCAGACCCCCTTGTCCAAGTGATTCTATTTTAGTTGGGTTTTTTCTACATGTTCTGAACATGGGCAAATATCATATTTATTTCTAATTATAGAAATTAACTAAGAGTTTTGAATTATTTTGTAGCACCTGTCCTGTCCTGATCTTGGTTGACAGCAAAGCACAAAATCTCATCAATAATTTTTTAAAGAAACATCAACAAATAATGCAGAAGTGTAAAGCCTGTTTACCAAGGTGGACTTTCTAAACATTTCTAAGAGATATTAGCTGTGATGCAATTCATAACAAATACTCAGTGAGATTGTAACTCACTGTGAGCATTGAACAGAGTAGTGTACATAGAATCTAGTCTTAGATAAGTGAATATTCTAGTTTTGCTATTGTGTTGCCCGGCTGTCAGTTGAAGGTATGCGATTTGGCAGTACCTGACAGAGTTTTCTTTAGCCTGTGTTTTCTATGTAGTCCAGGAACTCCACAGCTGAAAGTATGACAAAATTTCCTGTCTCTAATCATAGCAAATGGATAACTGCTAAATCATACAAAGGATGGAACTGAGAGAGGCAAAACCCCTAGAAAGCTGAGCAGTACAAGAAACAACAACCAACAAGGGAGGTTGTAAAGAGAGAAGTGGATAAAGGCATCTATATAGGTTAAATTGTAATATTTGAGTAATTTCGTTATCAAAATGAAGGATGGGAGATCTAATTGCTCTGTAGGAAAAGTCAAGGTGGCAAGAATAATTCGAACCAAAGGCTGCTGTTCAACAAATGCACACAAATGGCCCATTAATACATTTAGGCTGGAACCTAGGCCAAGACCCTTTCTGAACATCACAGCAGTCCTGCCTGGACTCAACTGCTTTGGAGTGGCTTTTCCATGTGCATGGAGGACAAGAGAATAAATACGTTATTTTAAAATGAAATTTGAGTAGCTTGTGAAAGAAATTCAGTTTGGTCACACATAATAGCAAGATGTTGGATGGATAGCAAAGAGGGTCCCTTTTGGCTACAGGTTCCTTACAAAATGCCCACCATATCTATATATTTTATGCACACATATGGAATCACAGAATCGTAGAATGGCTTGAGTTGGAAGGGACCTTAAGGATCATTTAATTCCAACCTCTCCCTAGACCAGGCTATTCAAGGCCCCATCCAACATGGCCTTGAACAGTTCCAAGGATGGGACGTTCACAACTACCCCTGGCAACCTGTATTGTGTCTAGTTCTGGAATCCTCAACATAATAAGGATATGTACATCATCCTGAGTTTTAAGAGAGCCATGCTGCTTCATTTATTCACAACAATGCTTCATGGCCATATGTATTCTCTGTTGCTGGAATATTAAAATAGTGTATCTTTCTACAACATATTTAAATTACTCATTCTGGCCTTTACCTATTCTCTTGCATCTGGGGCTGAAGCCTTAAATTACTTTTTTTTCTCTTGACCTCTGCTAACATTGTTAACATGTGTTTTGACTTGCTGAGTACAGTACAAGTCACCAGTGACTCTCTGCCTCTGCTACCTGAAAAGAGGTTTTCATTTTAAATGACTAGCCTATCTCATTCAAAAGCAGTTAAGTAAACCACATTCGTAATGCATGTAACTCCTTCTCCACATTATGATGCTACCCAAATTATGCCTGCACTTTGTTTTGCATAACTCACAACAGTTTGTGCTGTCAGTTCTGTTTTCCTTCCCCAAAAGAGTCTGGCAAGATTTTCTGTGTTGCACAATCCACTACAATCACTCTGTTCACTAAGTGCAGGATTAACATGTGAGTGATCAGTATGACTCAGTGGCTGATCACATTTATTCTGCTGATTAGTTCCTCCAAATTCACTTTGGCTTCTTACTAAAACTGTGAAAAAAATCTTGCTTTTGCTGAACAGCAGGATGGTCCCCTGTCTTACCTTCTTCTTAGCACAAGCAGCCTACTTTGAAAACATGTACACTGTAACAGCAGTTACTCTTGTTTCCTCAGAGGGGATTACAGGTTAGTGTTTCTGCAAATGCTCACTGAAATTCCACCTCTCACTCTCTGGGGCAAAAACTATGGCAGGATTAATGCAAAAGGAAGTTTTGTCATAGAGTTCAGCAGAGCAGGGCTTTCTAACTTCATCTTACCCTACAAAAAATATTGTCATAAAGTCTCATGAGTAACTTTAAAGTTGGATTGTATTGAGCTGTCAGGATAAATGGCACAATCTGTCTGTTTTGGTGCATGAGTTTGATACTGGAAACATCTGCAAGCAGACACATTCTATAAGGAGGTTTAGACAAATATTCCCACATATAAGAGAAAAGTCAAAGACCCATGAACAGCAAATTTACCAAAACCATCAGAGTTTCATAAAGGTTGTTGCTATTGTGAGCGCACCAATGTTTAGGATTAAATCAAAGGTTACCCACACGTGTCTTCCATTTTGCGTCTTTCCTCAGATAGTTTTTCACAAACTGATGAGAAGATTTGGGATCTATATCAAACCTGATCTATATCAAATTTGCTTAAGTCTGGTTAATTACTTCAAAGGCTTTTTTTTTCTGATCATCTCACTTTAAGTCCAGAGGGAGAGAATTGATCATGTAAGCTTTACTACCCTAGGAAAGCAATTAAAAATCCATGAAAAAAAATGAATTTCAATTTTAATTTATCTAGTTAAAACTGTAGGACTTCAGAAAAGAATTCAGACAAGAAAGGTAAACAATGTACTCTAATTAAGAAAAAAAGAAATAGTACTTCAAAGTGCATAAGAGAAAAAATAAGTGACTTATTTCAATACAGGTTTGAAAAAAAACAATATTGTAAACTCTTTCTGGTAAGTATAACACAATATTTATAATGGTTTCAGAGTTCTGCAAATAGACAAGGATACAACAAAACAACAGAGATCGAAATATATTATAGGCCTAGATCATAATCACTATAAAATTCTCTTTGCCTCTCTAAATTTAATTCAGCATATCCACTACTCTCTCCCCAAGTGAATTAGCAACTCCACTGAAATATAAAGTATCTTCTAACCAAAGAAGCCCACTTTCTTCTCTCAGTCACATAAATAAAATATGGCAACTCAGGTTTGGGGTATAAGGATTCAGTGCAGAAGTAGATTTGTACTGATAAAATGGAGAAAGAATGTGATCCCAGACTTACTCTGAAGAAAAATTAATCAGGAAATTTTATTTGGTTTTCTGCCTGGTTTTCTGTTTTTCCTTTTTTTTTCTTCTTCTTCTTTTTTCTTTTTATTCCTTTAACATTGTATTTTGTGGATACAATCAGTAACAAGGCTGGCGCTTTGCCTGAAGATACGTGAAGATAGATCTATGAGGTTTTTGAGATATGCAGAGATTGTGCACATTAACTGCCCCACACCTTTATGCCTTTGCCTCTTCCTGACCACAAAGGAGTTTGAAAGGAAAATGGAGAGTGTATGAGCTGCAATTATATCTGTTCTTTGCAAAGGGTAAAGCTCATCATCTGTTCTATGTCAAACTACACATCAGCTTAAGAACCAGGCAGGAAATAGTCCTTTGTTAGAAGAAATGCCGTGATAAAATCCTCTGGAGCAGAACTTGGGATGAGTACAGAAGATATTTGCAAAAGAATAGCCAAATAGCAGTCCGAAGCCAAACCTGAATCTAAGTGTTACATTTAAATTGTGACCTTTCTGCTATATCTTGGATCCAACACTGCAGCAAGCAACATGTTCCCTCCTCACTGGGACATTGCCATTAAGCCCTGGGCTACCTGGAGCTTTAGAACTGACCCTAAATGGTAATGTCCATGCCCTTGGTACAAGTTTTGCACCTCAGAATCATGTGTAATATTAGGTCTGATAACAGCACATCAGACAATCACTGAAGCCAGACAAAATATTTGGAATGAATAATTTTTTTTAAATGAAACTTGTTCCATAGGAAATATTCTATAGAAAAATGACAAATATAATTTTTTGCTAACTCCCTACACCCCAGTTAAGGAGAGTTAATTTATTTTTTAAGAAACATCAAAATGGCATTTTGGATTGGTTGCAAAAAGCTCAAAAAGCATCCCAAGACCAGACACACCCCAGCTGAGACTCCTGTGAAGTCACTATTGTCACTTGCTTTACTGGCTGTAGGTGTCCCTCACCATATCATTCCCTACAGCTTTAGAAAGGGGACAGGGATGTGCTGTTATAAATGGAGACAGTGACAAATGGGTGGCTTGTTTTATTTTACTGACATTCTTGCCATTCTCAGATTTGACAGAAATGAAGAGCAAGTGGAAACAGCAATGAGACCTAATGTCAGTGCTGTGTATAAGACAACTTGCTGTCACAGAACCCACAGCACATCCAGGGTAATAAGGTAGGGACCTGTTTGTTTCTCATCCATTCTTTTTTTGCATTTGTTAATAACATTTTATGGATTATTACCTTCTTGCACATCAGCTATAGATCTTTGAAAGTAATTGCCCAAAGGAAATGTCCCTATGCTTCCTGAGTAGGTATAGAATCTCAGAGGATGAGACACAGCAAAACCAACAATGACAAAATGAACAAAATTCCCACAGAATAATATGGAAAAATGCACTCTAATGTACAAATTGCCCTGATTCTTAAAAAAAGTGAATGACCCTGCTGCTTAAAGAAGCTGTATCCAGAGGTGCTTCAGGTTTTCAAAATGCAGGAGGATATACTGCATATCTTGAAAATAAATGGGTACTGGATATATAAGTATTCAAGAAACTAGATCCTCTTGCTTGGGTTCTGCATGGTAAAATGCAATATCACAGAAACTTGTTTTTCCACAATGTATGCTCAAGAGAAAAAGAGGGAGAAGAAAAGAAGATAAAGCAGTTTAAGAAATGTGTTTCTTATCTGCAAATACTTTCCAACCTGGGGAAATAATTCTCCTTTAGGTATTAGATCAAACTTACACATAAGCAAAGAAATAGAATGAATCCTTGCTGAAGGAATAAATTATAGGCCATCAAATATAATTTGTGTTACCTGACAGGAAGAGAGGGGTTTTGCTTGTTTATTTGCTGTTCTTTCTTAAATGTAGGAACATTCTAAAGTAAGGGAATATTTTAAAGCAGCAGACTATCCCTTTCCTCCTGGATGAATACGTACATTGCTTAGCAATCATAGAATCATAGAATCACCAGGTTGGAAGAGACCCATCGGATCATCGAGTCCAACCATTCCTATCNACCCTCAGTTCTCTCTTCTTTTATGATCAGAAGACTAAATATCCTAATATATAAAATACAACTATGAAAAATGGTCAACAGGAGAAGAGTCACCAGCTAAGTGGCTGGATGATTTGCGTAATTCATTAGATTAAGATTTATTAACAGGATTTCTCTTTTGAGATCTAATTGCAGAATGTGTAATGAAGCAGAGTAATAATATAAGGATAATGTAGTCAAACAGATAACAACATTTGTCTCTGAAAAGAGGAGGAATCAGCACTACTATTCTCAAAGGTTTCATGTACATGAGATCAGAAGACACAGCTATTATATGATGGAGGTCTTAACTGTAATAGAAACAGCTCTGGCAAGAATTACTATTGGAAAGGAAGTATGAGGGAACTTCCTCTTCTTCGCTCCCACTTTCACCCGTAAGGACCAGAGCCATCTCAAGGTCTGGCTGCTTGGGACCAAGCATGGATGTGATCAGCTCCACTGGCTCTTGAAGACAGAGCCTTTCCATTTTCATTAATAGGCAGCATTCAGAGGGCAAAAAAGGGTGGAGAACGGCAAGGAATATTAAACTGTGGACTTCTTGCCTGCTGGATGGATACCAACGAACCAGACAGATGTGGAGAGGGAAGAAGCATCATCGCTTTTGCCAGCTGGATGGTATTCAGGACTCAGTCTAGACAACATGAGTGATGCTATGACTTAACACTTGCAGAGATGGATTATTCATCAGGAAAATCCAGGTACTTGGATATGTGCCAATGTATCTTTCTTTATATTTTAAAAGATACTATGTTGAATTCTGCATTCATTTGAGTTGTTTTGCTCTGTACAAAGGTCATTCATATTTCTGACCTCCTGGAAGACATCGACCAAAGCCCTGGAGCCTAAATATTAAGATCTGAGTGAAGGCACAGACCTAAGAACATATTGGTGTGGTAAAACTGTGCCAGATAAAGAAGAGCTTCACTGCACATCAAGCACTGCAAAAATGCTCTCAGAAACCAATCTGAGACATTCACTATACAAGTCGATCTGGCATTTTAAGGATCTTATTTGTTTCCTTCTAAAGTTTGCTGCCCACAGAGTTAAGCTGGATGCTTGGCCTTTTGCCCTGGAGCTCCACAGGTGTTCTGAAGTGACTTGCCATCCTACACCCCATTCTTCTATTAAAAATGTTGGGGGAACTGTAATGCAACTAGATTGTCTCACAAAGTACCATTGATTTTTTTTCAATTTGTTTTCTTTACAGAATAAAACAATCAGGGAAAGATTACTCCATTAAACACTCAGACATTACGAAAGTACTTTAGTTGTTTCTTTTCATATGGGAAAAATATCCACCTTAATTTCTAATGAGCCCTAAGATCATGGGGACATTGACAGTATCCTTTAACAACACCTCTGTATGACAAAAAGACTGGATGCTTTCTTGAGAAACTGACAGATTCATCACATGACAATTAACTTCTATATGGTTGCCTAGGGACTGCAACCATGTTTCCAGATTTGTGTTTGGGGCTGGAGGATGGATAGCATACATTAAAATCTAACAATAAGATACTATGGCAGACCTTTATACTTATATCCACATTAAACTTTCATTGAAAAGCTTCTTTTTATTGAAATTGAAAAATTTCTAAATTACCTTGTGTTAGAAACCTAAACATATTGTCAATTTTCAAGAGAAATAAACAAAAATCTTACTCTTGATTTTACATGCTTTCTAGTAAGCCTTCAGTTTAACAGCAGATCTTTTTCCCCTGATGGTTTTGCTAAATCCATTTTCACCTTTTACATCAATAGCAAATGTCCAAACATGTGAAATCAAAAGTGACATGTGTGTTACTCCAAGTACAAAATATGAAGTAGCTGGACAGTAGCATTAGAACTAAAACCTTTAGAATAAAATCTGGCACTGATCCCAAACTAATGAGAGTATGCAAGTAAAGCCATCAAAGTGAATAATCTTTGGATTAATGTGTGATGCAACTTAGATCAGAGATAATTCTGGTGTAATTTGATATTATTGTATACACCTTCAAAAATAGAGTACATCTTGAAATTAGGAGTTCAGTTGTAATTTTGGTTTTCACTTCCACCAGCGTAAAACATTGACTAACACAAGGAGGTCCTCACAGCTTTTCTTTTGTAAGAGTGATGTGACTGAGAATCTCGTTAAGTGTCTTAGTACAACAGAAGGACCTAGAATAGTTGTGAAACGGAGATCACTGAACACCGAAGTGTTCAAGACTCAGAGGCGCAACTGGATTGTTAAATGGTCTCATAAAGACATTAAGTGTCTTTCTAATAGAATTCACAGACTTGGGAGGCCTTATGATAGATTATAAAAAATTTCATCAATTCTTCAAGGAGTGGTGAAGAAGGAGGTAAAGCAGAGATATCACACATTGACTTGTTTTCAGAGACGCACATAGGTCAAGATGAAGAAATGCTAGACTCTGACTTGCTTTTCTAGTGGTCAGGTACCTCTCAGAAAGGTGTCAGTCTTTCTCCCTCTCTCCTTTTTTCCAACAGAAAGATTCTTCATCAGTCAAAAAAGCCCTTTACAAAAACTTGTTTAGTGCAGTGTGTTTATGTAGTTACTTCATATCAACAGCACCATCTTCTGGGACACAATATTTTAAGGCTGGCATTGTTACATTTGTGGGGTCAAAGCTGCACAAAGCTGGAGAAGTATCACCTTAGTAGAAAAATAATCACTAAACTGCACCTTTTTGTAAGTGGCAAAGATGGAAGAGCTGCGTGACCTTGTTGCAAGTATTATTTAATAATTTATAACACCAGAGGATAACAGTTATGGAGATGGATTGGACTAGACATGTTTGTATGTTCAAGATCTGATTTTTCCATTTAATAAAAAAAAACATCCAATATTGTCACTAAATAGAAATACCACAAATAAACTATCGATTCAATTGATTTTAAGAATCATAGATGAGTGAACACAAGTGTGGTTTTGGTTAGGACTTTGACTTCTAGGGATGCAGACTCAAGTCCTCCACAAGGAAAGTGTTGGAAGTATTGTATTTTAGCTGTAATAATATGTGGATTAAATAAAAAAAGGTCTAATAGAAAATATTCTCTGTCTGTTGAGTATGATCTGACCACTAGGAAAATGTAGAAATATTTCTATTATAATTTTTTTCTCTCCAGGTAATACTGCCAAAAAAATAAAGCTGATTCCTTAAGTATTTCCAAACTTCACTGAGGAATGGGAATCTTCCTATGTCATTTCTGTATACTCTTTTGCCATATACCTGCACAGCTGCTCTAGTAAACATTGTAGTGAAGGCTTATTTTGCTTTAAGAATGGGGAAGGTCAAAGGTTGCCAGTCACTTCATATGCTGTCTTCTGTGAAGTGCAACTACTCTTTGGTAGAGAAGTGTCTGTGTGGAGGAGAGTGCCTTTCATCTACAGATCCATACTGGTTTTTTTCTTATGTTGTCATCTGAAAATGTTTACCAACAATTACTCAAGTTAGGAAGTTTCTTTCTCTTTTTAGGTCTTCAGTAACTACTAAGTCCAAGCAGCGAGGAGGAACTACAACCATTCTGTAATTCTGAGCCCGTTTCTGCATTTGGCCTATTACAGTGTCTGGGTTATCCATGAATAATCAGATTTTCAAAAAGAAAATCTATTTGATGTTCTATTCTATTCAGACAGGTACCGTGGGAAATTATTCTTTTTCTGCTTTTTTCCAAAAAACACAAATAGGTTAGCTGCTTGCCTATGTCGAAAAGAATATCTATTATTTCCCATGTTTTTCAAAATTAGTCACTCACTTAATTTGCTGCATACATTTCCACATACACAAGAGAGCCTCAGCCTCAGCTTTGGGTGCCAGAGTGCCTAATTGATAGAGGAACTGTGGAAACCACTTAATAAATGTTCCTTTAAATGTGTGTGTGTTTTCTTTGTTTCTTTTCTTTTTCTGTTATTTATCTCTTAAGTAAATGCAGAATTACCATGTGAGGAGATAAAACTAACAGACCCATTGGCTTCCCAAGAGAGATCTACAGCTCACAATTGCTTCTTGGAAGAGGGAACTCCTAATTTTTATCTAATTTTATTCTAATGAAAACAACAGTGATCTTCCTATCGACCTCGACAGGAATAATATAAAGAAAAATAATGCAATAAAATCCACTGTGATTAAGTACAGAGCAACAAGATCAGAAAATACCTGGCTGTGTGATCAGTCACTTACGACACTGCCACTGTGCCTCTATTCCCCAAAATGGCTTCATACACTTGCAACCATCTGAAGCATGTAAATCAGAATATCCATATATTCTGTTCCATTTAGTAATAAAATGGCATCAGTTGACTTTGTACTATTCCATATGTCAAGTCACTTGGAAATGCAGCTGGTGAAACTTACCGGATGTTCTTTTTAAGAACTGCATGGTGGTGATAAGAAAATTGGTGCACAGTGTAGGTAATTGCATCTAAAATCTTCAGCAAATCTGTCTTAGTTTCCCACTTTTTTCATTTTACAGAAATTGACTCTGAAACATCTGCCTGAGGGAAAAAAGAAAATTCTATAATTCCTCTGTCTTGATCTTTTTTGACAATTCTCCATCAGACTGCTGATATGTAATGGGTTTAACAAAATTGTTGTGTGGGGTCTTGCACCCACTCCCACTGAAGTCAAATGGAAAGATTTCTAATTCATTAGTAATACCTTAATTAGTTTTTTAAGAGTTGTATTAACACAACAAGCATTTCTCTGTATGACTTACAACACTAGTTAAAAGTAAAACAAATATCAAACCTAAATTTCTAGTACAAGGTACTGACTGGAACTTGTCAGTAATGAAACCTTTACAAACAACTGCTCTTTTCTATATTTACAAAATCTGAATATATTATTTGAAGAAATCCTGTGTCATAGGTTAGGAAAAATATAGTTCCTTTGTAAACAGAAATATTTCTAAAGCCAATGTGAATCAGGAAAAAAAACCGCAAATGATCAGGTCTGGCAAATAAGTTAACTTCTAACTTTGGCTGTAAGTGTACAGAGCAAGCAGTATGACAAAAACTTAAGAGTACAAAATATTGTTGTAAGTCTACAAATGCAGGAGAACACACTTTCTTAGGCTATCAGTCTGTAGCTTATTACAACAAGCACTGTGATAAAACAAAATTAAAATCCCATAGTGCTAACAGAAAGCAAGACAAAACCAATCATTTCTCATGCATATGAACACCTGAATAGAAAAATAACTTTCCCTTGTTTCTGGGTTTGTTTGGGTTTTTTTTCTGCCTTGATGACATTAAGATTGAATACCTGGAAAAGAGTATTTAAATCAATTATGTCACTTTCCTGCGTTTCATGACGAGAGACATTTAATAGGCATCATTGAGTTTGTAATCATGCTGTATTAGTGCGGGAAAGAGATTTTCTGGTTTTAAAGCATATTTTTTTACTGACATAAAACCACAGTAGGAATGCATGAATATTTGTGAATGGCCTTAAGAAATAAAATCTGATAGACATGTAAAAGTTAATGAGCAGAGACATATCCTCAAGTGTTCACAGATCAGCTTTAACCCTTCTTTAATGTAATTATCTTCATTTTTCTAATTTCAGTCTAGATGAGACATGCCTTGTGTACTTAACTGGGGTCAAAGTGTGGTATTACATATGGTCTACTTCCAACAGGAATCTTTATACTGGCATCCTCTTCATAAACCTGGCCCTGACTAAGCACACCTCCTCTCTTCATCTAAACACTCTACAATAAACAATCCTCTCCCTCCTCAGACCACTCAATTATTAAAAAAAGAGCTTAAAACCAAATATTCATCTGTTTGCCTTGATAAAGGATCACATGAGATGATCAGCTGATCTATAGAATGCATGATTCATAATAACTCTACCATGAAAAGCAACTAATAAATAGTAAATTACTTCCATCCAAAATCCCAGGGCACAAATTTATGTACTGTACTTGCTGGACCTTTAACAAAGTGGTAAAGGCTGCAGGTTAACTTGTAACGTATGCATAAAATGAAAATTAATTTGGTCTTTGTACTGCTTTTATTACAGCTACATGGCAAATCAAGTTATGCTGACATGCTTACTAACTGAAGTTTAACTTCTCATAAAAATAACAAGAACAGTAAGCAAGAAAACACACACCTCTTGCTCACATCTCTTTATTAAGATGTTCATTACTTGGTATTCTGAATCAGAGTTTTTAACAGTTGCTGTAATCATTTGAGTAAATGGCTTTGAAATCATGTCTTCAAGTCTGACAAATTACACAACTGTAGCATGAAACTGAAAGTTTTACTGCTACATTAGAAGTGAGGACAGGCATCAGTACAGAGACTGAAAGATGAATGAAAAAAATAATTAAATCTTTAAACCCTCTCTGTGCCCTCTTAGGCTTCAGTTCTTGAGATCTGTGTATTTAGCTAAATTTAAATTGCCTAGAAGTGATTTAAATATAAAAATGCATTTTTTAATGTTAATAATACATTAATATATCAATTAGTAACACCCTGTGTTGCAGAAATGAGAGGTGAGCAGAAAAAGAACCACTAGTGAACTGTAAACTTTCTTTCTGACTACATGAAAGAGAAATTTTCTGTCACTTGAAATTATTTTTTTTTTCAAAGGACTATGCTGGGCTTGATTTTCCTTCTAATCTTACTGTTTTATGCCGTTGGACTAGATGATCATTTTCTGTCCCTTCCAACGAAAATTTTCTATTCTGCCCTAGCCTAGCCTACACATCCCTTTCAGTGTTCACTTGGAAAGCTTGGGCTTAGACAGCTCATGATGGAGAGGCCACTGCACCATCATTCATACTGCATTTATTTTAGTAACAATATAATCTGTAGAACAGCCAATTCATAGCCACCATTACTACAGCAGCTGAAAGGTAAATGCCTGGCAAACCTACACAGGACCATACCTACTTCAGGCTTCTTATTCTTACTCCCTTCCTATGATGTTTCCTTCTTACCTGTGGGTCAGCTTGACTAGCCCTTTCCTGACTTCCTCCCTAGGGAGGAGATCTACCATAGGAAGTAGGCTACTCAACGTCCAGCAGGTAGGTGAGACAGATGCCAGCACTCATGGGGCCTTGCTCCATCAGGGGAGGAACAGACCAAACAAGGAAATTCACCAGTGCCAACAGGGCTATAGAAGATTTGTTCCCCCCTGATACCCTGAAAACCAGAACAGAAACTGACTGAAAGCTCTGCAAAGGCCACTGCATGATGGCAAATGTCACTTTACAGGACTGAGATCGCTTTTGCTGGCCCATTAAACAGTGCTATCCTCTGTACTCATTTTCATTAGCAAATCCTGATAAATCTGTACATTAGATAGAAATGTTTATTGTATATCAATAAAGTGAAAAACCTAAGGAGGGACAGTTAAACAGTTTTTTCAATATCTGTTCTGGGAACAAAGCTTTCAGTTAACAGCCCATTGCTGGAATCAAAGAAAATGTCTTTTTGAGCCTCTTGTTTTTCAGAGTAGGACAGTGAATACGCTCAGCACCATTTTAATCAAAGAAAAATACCTTTTTTAATCTCCCTTCAGCAATTAATCATATTCTAGCTGAAGGGAAATTAAAAGAAAAAAAATACAAAACCACTCGAAAAACTCCCCACCCCCTGGAGCAGTCATGCTAATGGAAGCAAACACAGCTTTAGGAATCCTAAGCTTCTTTGTTCATGCTTGTTTTGCCTCAGTGAAAGCTGGAGAAACATGTATTTTCCCCTAGATATGAAATACTTCCTTTGCACTTCCTGATTTTGTTCACAATGTGGTCCTTATCAGCATCTGAGAAAAATGGAAGGATTAGAAAATAACAAAGTCTGCTTCTTTGGGAAAAAAAAAAATCTACAGACAATAAAGATGGGAGTAGACTCTATAAACAATTATAAATTCCTCTTCTCTCTGAAGTGACAGATCAAGGTTTTTCTGCAGGTGAAACTTTTTCATATTGAAAGTGAAATATTGCCTTTCTAGTCCGTTCAGATCCCAGCTATAGCCTTCAGGAAAATTCAGTATCCAGCTATTACATGACTTAATATTTTA
Source organism: Piaya cayana (assembly GCA_013389865.1). NCBI lineage: Eukaryota > Metazoa > Chordata > Aves > Cuculiformes > Coccyzidae > Piaya > Piaya cayana. The sequence continues at coordinate 40,518 of WAAB01018168.1, forward strand.
TCTTCTCCTTAACTCTAGTAAGATCTGTGCCAAGAGTTTTGTAGAGTCCCACTTGAAACTATATTTTTCTCAACTCACCATATTTTCATATCCAGCTGCAGAAATTAAGGTTCCTCAACGCTTTCCAGTGAGAAACCTGCTGTTCATGTTTGTTTTACTGGATTACTCCAGTGTTAGTTTTGTGTGTTCATTAGAAGCATCGTAATGTGGAAACCAGAGTGGCAAATACAAGGCTTTAAAGGTGCAGGCAATCATATATAATACAGTCCAGTCCAAAAACTAAGCCAGGAAACATGACTCAATAAAAACTCCCCTGTTGCTGCAGCACTGACCAATAGTCAGCATAATAAAATAAAAAAGTTTTCTATTTTTTAAAGTCCAAGCTTAGAAGTTACTCAAGAATTAACACTAATAAAAAGTTTTATGCTAAGCAAAATGTAGCACAGAGGATTAACTGTAATGTTTGCTTATGTTCTTGGGGTAAAATAAACAGTGATTAATATTAGATGTGAATTACATACTGGGATATAAATACATTAGACATTAAAGAATAAAGCCATGTAGTTCACACTACTCAGGGCATTCATGTGTTACCCAAAGCAAGTATAATTCATGCATTACCCAAAGCAAGTATAATTCATGCCTGACAGACATGATTTATAATTCCACTACTTTTGCATTTAAGTCCATATATTATAGCAAAGTTGCACACAATAGAAAGCTGAAGTAGCTTGGTGACGAGTCAGTACTTCTGGGAACTAGTGAGACAGAACAGAAAAAACTTAAATACCATCAGCATGAGAGATGAATAGCTTAAAGGAATGCTTTAGCTAAAATGTATAATGAAGTGAAGCAGTGGAGATAAGATTACCTGTCTGTACACACCTACTTAATGCACCCCAAGAAACTTTCACCCCTCATTTGAATCAGTCATACATGTTGGAAAAAGAGCTTTAAAGTAGAAGACTATGGGATTTAAAATGCATTTGAGAACAAGTCTTAATGTTTACCTGTCTATACAATGAAGAACAAGATTGTGGCTGTGCTCTCCTATGCCAGCATAAATGAATACCGCAAAGCTGTACCAATCCAATCAACTCAGGCATAAACTTGATAACTACTTTTTAATTGCTTTAATGGCTTGGCATATAATTCATATTTATGAAATTTCTAAATAGGATGATTCATATCAGATTCAGGTCATGGGGAAAGATATAGTGTCATATTTTTAATGATGAATCTATTTAAGTGCTTTTGTCTAAAGTCAAAATGGATGATATTCACATCTACAAAAGCTTCAGCTTATGCATGAAATATGTACTTTTGAGTTTGTAAATATATCAAGACGGTCTCTGAAAACAATATTTTGTGTCCAAATATCCCACTAGCTAAGCATTACAGAAAAGTTTATCTTGCCTTATATGCTTATAAGAACTATTTGCAATTACTTTCATCCCCCCTCTATTTCTCCACAGCTAAAAAACTTCCAATTCAGAAGTCACATAGTTTTTAAATTGCAGTTTCTGCTCGTTTAGTGTTCAAAAGTACACTTTATTTGACTGGAAATAGCCAAAAGGTCATAATTTATCTGATTATGGATGTGATACATTTACAAGTTCCTCTCCTTTCTTCAGTGGATCATACATCTTCCATAAAATGCTCATTAAACATTCCCAGATGAAGGGTAATTTATTTATTGATGTTAGATAGTCCCAAATTTACCAAATTGGAGAAGGTTAAATTATTAAATGTTAAAGGTCCTATAAGGGTTTGATGATTTACACAAGTATCTGAGCAGAAATTTAAGCATCTATTTAAAAAAAAAATTGAAAAAGGCTTGTGCACAGTAGCTGTTTCTTGGAGATAAATGCAAAAATCATTTTATTACATGAAGACAAAATGCCTGACACATGCTTTGAAAGACACCCATTTGGAGAGTCATGTTGACTCTATATATTTTAGAAAACATCACAATTTTCTGATTTTCTGTTTAGTGTCATTGACAGTCTTCTGTCTATTGAAGCCTATCTGAAAAAGTGATTCCACTATTCTCAGAATACTCTTCTGTACTAAGAAAAGATATGATGCTTTTTTCCTTAGAGCTGAATTGTCTTCTCCAAACATTTTGCCTGCTTCTCAGAGGTTTCCTGGTGCCATGGCATGTTGTATAACATCACATCTAAGCACACCTAATCTGTAATCTTACAAAATAACACAGAAGCCCATTTTTATTCCACAATCAAAATCCTCAACTTCCTTAAAGGAGGCAGACTATTGAGCTAGGCATTCTTTTTTGTGCCCTGAACACTGGCATTCCTTCCAGTATTAGGCAAGTCTGTTAAGAATGTTAAGGATTTAGGAGCATCCTTTCTCCAGTGCTCACTCCTACAGCTAATACTTAAAGAATTCAGTATTATTAAGAAACTAGGAGTTGTAGTGCCCTTTTAGTACTTGGTTTTAACATATATCAGACAAATATTTATGTTATATTTGAAACACCAGGCTGGATGTGTACGCTCTGTTCCTGTCTTTCCAGGGTTTTTCTCTACACTTAGGCTCTCTGTTTCCTAAATGAATTGTGAGAATAGTAGAGATGAACAAAGCAAAATGATGATTTATGATGACTGTTTGGCCTTCTGCATTGTGCAAACCCATCAGTAGCTGACCTCTGCTAGGAGTTACTCTGGTTATTTAACAATCTTATAATCACTTAAAGCTGTGAATAATCATATAAATGACAGATAGGGAACCTTTTAAAACCGTGTGCTTCTGTGTGAACAGTAGCACAGTGTTCAGAACAGTGTTCAGAAATAGCCTTTTTGGTTGGAAAAATAATGAGTGGTCATGGACAGATTAGGTAACAAAATTGCTGGAAAGAACATGGAAATAAATGAATTCTGTTTAGGATAATCTTATTCATAACAGTTGCTTGTAATGTAAATAACCTTAAAGGGGAAGGTGGGAAGTGGATCTCTTGCAGTAGCTGACCTCAGCCAGGCGTGTGCAATTCAGGTTTGTGCAGGGGAGGACAGCCATGGGTATACAGGACTTAAAACCCACAAGCCCTTGGAAAAGGGAAAGGAAAGGGCATGGATTTGAGTGCATGGTTTGTGTGGAGATCTTAGTTTTTACCTGGAGTTTATTCTCTACTCTATTTTTGAGGGAATTTTTTTATTTTTTATTTTCTTTTCTCTTTCAACACACTTCCTGGAGTATTCCTTTTTTTTTTTTTTTTTTTTTTTTTTTTTTTTTTTTTTTTTTTTGTGTTTTTTTTTTTTTTTTTTTTTTTTTCTTTCGTGGATCTATGTATTTTAAACCAATGCAATTATATGATCCTTTGAAGAGATTTTCTTTGCAGTCTGAGATACGAGAGAACTTCTATTTATCTTCTCCAACAGTCATGGACCTCAAGACAGAAAAGCTTTTTTTTATTCTCCCTTTTGCTTTCTATGCAACAGATGCTGTAATACATTTTGTCTGTGCATTTCAGATCTAGTTGCTTATTCTAAAATGCAAATACCTGACCAGGAGTCAGTCTTTGGAACTGAGGGATACAAACATGCTTTAGATTCAGGTATACTTCCATACAGAAAAGATCTTTTCATTAGAGTGATTCTCCTGAAGGAGACACAAGCAGTGAACTGTAAATAATCTCTTCATGAAAGACAGAGTCTTTAATTTAAGTGAATTCCACAATCCAATCTTTATTTCTTATATACCCTCAGGGATTTCATTAACACAATTAAAAGGGAAAAAGATTTCCTCCTCTCATTTTTTACCTTCATAGTTTTAGACTAAGCAAATTAGATATAATTTATATCAATATGATTATGCTAACTGGAAGTAATTTTCTTCTGTGCTTCTTCCTGCAGTTTTCTTTCATAATCTGTGTATAAACAGTCAGAGGTTTTCCAATATACAAGGCTATTTTCAAGACACTATTGATTCTATTATCCACACACACGCAGATATAGACTGTTAAAGCATTTTTTTCCTCTTACTATTTAGTTAATCATTTCATGTTTCTGGTGAGGCTGGTATATCTAAGGCAGCAGGGGAACTACTTGTCTCTATTTTCCCCATAGCCTGTTGTAATGAGGAAGGAATTACTATATCATCTCTTGTAAGGGACTTTCATTTTGCCAGCAAACTGCAAAGAAAATCTGTTGAAAGGATCATATAATTGCATTGGTTTAAAAGACATAGATCCACAAAAGCAAAATAAAAGGAATACTCCAGGAAATGTGTGGAGTAAATGTGTGTGAAGTAAGTGTGTGTGAAGTAAGCGTGTGTGAAGTTTAAACATCTTTTTCTTTTTTGTTTTTCTCTTATGTGGGGATCCTGCATGTCCTGGAAGGTCCAGGGGCCAAATGGATCCCAAGTCGAGCAGCCTGGGTCAGTCAGCCTCACCAACTGCTGCTTAAGTTGAAGCACTAAGTGTTCTGAGGACACAGCTGCCCTTCAGTTGGGCCGTGTTAGCCCACGCATGCAATCCAGCCTGCACAGTGGGGTCGAATTAAGTTATTTGATCAGAAGATTAATGAAAACCAGTATCATTTGGCATGGTTTTAGACAAGCTGGCCCTTCAAAATGAAAATGTCCTGGGTGATATTTCCCCCCTAATCTGTTCTAATTTACTGCACTGTGTTTTTGAAGGATAAGCCAGCTGGAAAAGGCTTAAAAAAAACCCCAAAACCCAACATTCCCAAAGAGATGTCTAACTCCTTGCAACTTAAATGCAACTGAGTGAAAAGACAAGTCTTCTTTAGGTATCAGGGGCAAGTAGAAAACTGTCATCACTGTGGATATGCTGGATGGAAATTCTGAGAGGGAAATAGGGTATTTTAAAAGGTTTTCTGTATATCCAGCTTTTACTTGCTTGATTGTTTGTGAAAAGAGCAAGCCACTGTTGACATTCATCCACAGAGAAAAGTTTAAATTTTATACACTACTGCACCCATTACAGCTCAAGCTAGGTTCATGCTTTCAAGGCCACCTTTTTATGTAATTCAGTCAACAAAATCTATTTTATGTCTTGCTCTTCTGTCATTGTTTTTATAACGGAGCTCAGAATTCGTTTAGTGAAGAAAGCTACAAGCATGAATTAAGATAGCAATTTATTCTTTCTCTTGCTCAAAAAAAACAATGTAGAGACGTAAAATATTAAATGGAAGAGCTAAAGTGAGTCTACCAAAACAATCATAAGACACTAGATATTTGTAAGACTAGCTCTTTTCCTTTAGCATGAACCTTAAGTAATAACCTTTAGGACCTTAAACAACACACCTATATGATTTAGAAGTATAGTCATTAAAAAATTGTGGATTGTATTTTCAAAAGTAGCCAGCAACTATTATCTTGGCTTTTAAATTTAGACCCTGATTTTCAAAAGGCAACACATTGAGACAGCACTTTTGAAGGCATTTTCTACACTGTTTTTCTCTGTTGTATTCTTCTTATTTTTGTTAGCATAAGTTATTTAATGATTACTAGAAAAATAAAAATATAAACTTAAATATTCACGTCATCATAAATAAAGATAATTTATGGCAAAAAATATAAGGCATACAATAGCTTGCTTAAATAAATCTGTATTAGCTGACAAATGAAAAACTGTTGTTAAAAACAAGATAAGTTTTGCTCAAGATACTATAGCAAATGGTAAAATTAAATCCAGAAAATATTATTTAAAACTAGATTTTGCGGAAATTATCTTAATGATGCTGATTCATTAGACTGAGAAATAGCATTCGAGCAGACACTGAGCAACACTGATAAAGCATTAGAAAACTTACTGCAGAGCTGTGTCCCACCTTGCCAGTCTGCTAGTTAAGATTTGCTATTAGCTATCTTTTTTTCATCTCCACAACTTTTGTGATCCTGCCTCCTGTGAGCCTTTGATGTATTAATTGATGTTTCTTACTAAGTACAGTTAAAAAGATCCTAAAGTTTCATCATCCTGTCTTTACCAATTACATCTCAAGATGACTTTCTAATCAAAAGGCACTAAGCTGAAGTCTGCAATCTGGACTAGCAGACACACTTGTACTTTGGGAGAGGCTTTCTCAGGAGCACCTTTAGGGCTTTCTTAAGCCATGATCCACACTCCAAGGAATAGTGATGGCCAGCAACAGGTAGTGCTATAGATCAGCACAGTTATATACATTAATGGTGTGGGACTTGGGGAGGGTGAATAGGATGAACAGAAAGTTAATTAGATTGCTGCACAGAATACTTCAATTTTTCCCTAGGCAAATTTGTAACAGAAAGCTTCCTGGGAAGGGTTTTTCTGACATAGTCTGATGGGGTACTTCATTATTCACCACGGCTGTCCCAGCTAAACAAAAAAGTCTTCTATTCATTGCAAGTCATCTTAACAAGCAGAGGCTGTGAGTCATTTATGTTAAAGAAATTACCTGGTAATGACAGCAGTGTAACTCCAGCAAAAAGGAAAAGAAATAGAATCATGATTGCTCAAAAATAAAAATACTTAGTTTGTACTTTGCTGTACATCAACACTGACTTCAGGAAGCAAAAGAACAGTGTAGATAATGTCCCCAAAAGGAGATCAAGAGGGGAATAATATGCATTTAATAATATAAGGTTGAAAGTATAATATTATATAAAAATATATAGATTCAACAGAATAAATACAAATAAGGTTAAGTACATGTTTCCTTCTCACAGAAATCAAACACGGAAGGCATGAATAAAATTCTATTAGGACTGAAAAATCTTCACTTATTTGAACAAGCTTTGTAGTAGGCTTTTACAGCACCAAACATAAAACCAGAGATATTGAGGACACATAACTTTGTCTGCTTATTTAAGGCTTCCACTAACCTCTTTATTTCAGATAACTTCTAGCAACTGAATATACCTAGAATTCTTTTGGAGGAATAGCTATTTGGGTGTTACTAGTTGTCAAAACATTGACCTGGCAGGCAAATTCATAGTCTTACTGTAACAGTGTTTGTAACTGCACTTTCATTGAGACCTTCATTTTAAACTACTTCAATATTGTATCACCAGTAGTTACTGGGGAAAAATATTTTTTTGTGTGAAGATTATCCTGACAGAAGCCTTTGATTAGAGATTTCTAACTTCATCAAAATTCTCCAGTAACATTATCAGAACTGAAAAATAAGCTGAACGTTTTTCTTCTTTTTTACTGAGTTTTTAATTTTGACAGTTTGAAACCTGCAGCAGATCCATGCTTCCACCCAGCTTAGTATTGTCCTCAAACTTGCTAAGGGTGCACTCAATGCCTTCATCCAGGTCATCGATAAAGATGTTGAACAGGGTTGGACCCAGCACTGAGCCCTGGGGACACATCCAAGCAGTTTTCCACCCAGGAGAGTGTGCGCCTGTCTAGGCCAGAGGCTGACAGTTTTCATAGCAGAATGCTGT
>WAAB01018168.1:48115-103894 GCA_013389865.1 Piaya cayana
GTGGATGTCTGGTTGGGCAAGCAAGGTTCTGACCACCTCCTCTTGGACCATGGGAGCCTCATTCTGCTCCTCTAACTCCTGTGTTTTTACACAGAGGGAACAACTTACTTTACAGTTAAAGACTGAGGCAAAGAAGGCATTAAGTTCCTCAGCCTTTTCCTCAAGCCCTGTCACTATTGTTCCTTCTGCATCCAATAGGGACTGTATGGTCTCCCTAGCCCTCCTTTTGTTGTTAATATATTTATAGAAAGACTTTATATTATCTTTCACAGACTTAGCCAATCTGATTTCTAGTTGGACCTTAGCACTCCTGATTTTTTCCCTGTACAATCTCACTTCCCTCTTGTAGCCCACCCAAGATGTCTATCCCTTCTTCCAAAGCTCATAGACATTTTTCTTCTTTTTGACATCTCTCAAGATCACCCTGCTCAACCAACCTGTTTTTTCCCTCCGACGGCTCTTTTTTTCTGGAACATGGGGCAACTTGCTCTTGAACTGCTAGGATTTCCTTTTTGAAGAGCTCCCAGCCCTCATGGGCTCCCTTGCCCTGAAGGACTGTCTCCCATGGGACTTCACTAACCAGCCTTCTGAACAGTCTGAAGTCTGCCCTCTGGAAGTTTAATGTGACTGTTCTGCTAAGCACCCTCTTCACCTCACCTAGAACTGAAAATCCTATCATCTCATGATTGCTTTGTCCCAGGCATCCTCCTGCTGCCACATCCCCCACAAGGCCTTCTCAGTCACAAACAGCAGGTCCAGGAGGGCAACTTCCCTTGTTGGTTCATTCACCAGTTGTGCAAGGAAGTTGTCTTCCATGCACTCCAGGAGCCTCCTGGACTACTTCCTTTCTGCTCTATAGTACTTCCAGCAGATATCTGGAAGATTGAAGTCTCCCACAAGAACAAGAAGCATTGATCTAGAGACTAATCCCAGCTGTTTATAGAAGAGCTCATCAGCTGCTTCTTCTTGGTTGGATGGTCTGTAACAGACTCCCATCACAAAATCTACCTTCTTATGGGCTCCTCTGATTTTAACCCACAGGCACTCAATCTACTTATTGCCACAATCCATCTCAACAGTGTCCAAGTCCTCCCTTACAAAGAGGGCAACCCCACCTCCTCTCCTACCCTTCCTATCCTGCCTGAAGAGTTTGTACCCCACTGTGCCTATACTCCAGTTATATGAGTCATCCCACCACATTTCCATGATGGCAATAACGTCATAACCTCCTTGCCCTGAAACAGCTTCCAACTTCTCCTTCTTATTCCCCATTGGTGTAAATGTACTTCAGCTGCGCTGGTAAACCTTCAGCCCTTATAAAGGGAATAGAGTTTATTCCCAATTGACTGATCATTGAAGTAGCTAACGCCACACTGCCAGTTTCTTCTTTACTGTCCCCAGGTGTAATCTCTCCCACCTTCTCTGTGGTGATGTACTGATGGTCCTCACCAGCACACCATCTCCGAGTCAGTGGTGTCCCATAGAGGTCTCTGAAAATAATCAGGTTTTCTGTTAATATTTTAATATATATTTACCTTCCAAAATCTTCAAAGCATCAGACTAAAACAGTCCTTATAAACAGGCAATAATTTTTAACATTAAAACTAAAAGAAAAAACGAGCTTGAATCCTCTTCAGTAACTTGAAAGATAAAACACTAAAGCTTAAAAAGATTTCTTTCTCAACATGTAAAGCTTAATTGGAAAGGATAAGATTTAAAGCTAACTTTCAGAACCAAAACTGAATACATGTTAAATATCTAGTTAATACTAGATATTAACTTATACTCCTTGTCTAATACAGCATTTGCAGCTGCAGAAGCAGCTCTCAGGGCCCTGAAGTGCTGCTGGTCCTACAAAGCCAAGATAGGATGGGGAACATGGAGTGAAGCCTGACTCTTTGATGCTTTGCACTGTTGTTCTTGTTTTCACTTCCTTGTTTGTACCCAGTGCTGCCTGTTGCACTCTACCTTGGTCTCTTGTGTTTGTTTTTTTTTGGAGGTTAGCTAGTGAAGAGTGAAGCAAGGTTTTGACACTTGTTTGCTTTTACAGGTGAGAAATTAAGGTTGAATTTAGTGACTTTTGGCTTCTTAAGAGCCCAGATCAGAGCAAAGATACTCCAGCAGCCATGCCATATTACATTGCTACAACCTCAACATCCCTCTTTTGCTTCCTCTTCAGAAGTCTGGCCAGTCTCTGACAACTAGGGGAATGAAATAGAACTGATTTAAGTCCTTTAGCTGCAAATGAGAACAGGCCTCTTTTGCCAGTTGCTTGATATTCCTTTCTTGGCAATGCTACATCATACTTATTTGAGGTGCACTTGGTGACACTGCCTCCAATCCTGTGTACCCTAATTTGAACAATTCAGACACAGACAGTGGCATCTATTACAGGAGCTGCTCAACACTTTCTATCCCATGATTGTGTTTTCTGTTGCTTGTAACTTCATAAGAATTACAGATTTAGGATGAAATTTCCATGCCTGGTATCTACGTCAGTCTGTAATTAAAAAAAAACCAAACCAACAGCACAATAAAAAAACCACAAGCCCAAAGCAAGCAAAAAAAATCAAAATTAAAAAAAAAATCAAAAGTAAAAAATAAAAATTAAAAAAGAACCCAAACCAAACACTTATAATTATTTTGTTAAAGATATATTTTGTCCATAATGGAAAAACTAGTAGACAAGCAAACAAAACACCACATGTGAAAACAGACCGTGCTTGTAACCAGTACCCCTGTAATCAATACCCAGTGCCCCTGGCACTTGTGAGGCTGCATTTTGAATGCTGTGCTCAGTTTTGGGCCTCTCACTACAAGAAGGACATTGAGTTGCTGGAGTGTGTCCAGAGAAGTACAACAAAGATGGTGAAGGGTATAGAAAACAAGTCTCATAAGGAGCAGCTTAAGGAAGACTTTATTGCTCTCTATAACCACCTGAAAGGAGGTTGTAGTGAGGTGAGCACTGTTCTCTTCTCCTAAGTTGCAGGGGATGAGAGGAGATGTAGTCAAGTTGCACCAGTGCGGGTTTAGATTGGATATTAGATAAAAATTCTTTACTGAGAGCTGTAAAGCTTTGTAACAGACTGCCTAGGGAAGCAGTGCAGTCTCCATCCATGGTGATGTTCAAAAGAACATAGAAGTGGCACTCTGGGACATAGTTTAGTAGGCACAGTGGTTTTGAGCTGACAGTTAGACTTGATTGTAGAGGTTTTTCCCAACTTCAATGATTCTATGATTCTGTGGTTCTATTTTGCCAAAGTATGTATGTGTTGCTTTATTTTGGAGACAAGAGTGTCTGTCAAGTTCATCTTTCTAACTTTTGTGAGGTAAATACATAATGGACAAATCTCACATCTTGATTTTGAATGAAAATTTCTCACAGTGCTCAAGCCAAGCAATTTTACCTCTTTCATATATTCCATCAGTAAAACAGAGTTAAGGATACATTGGTTTCCATCAGTGTAACCAGAAGATGGGCAAAATCCTAGAGTGGGAAACTAGGTCCAAAATAATTTGGGGTTGCAAAGGCAAATTCTCAAAAAATAGAAGCAATCCTAACAAAGTCATCTTGTACAACTTTGATGTAGTTTCTTCATGCATACCACTTTTTTGAAGGAAGCAGTGTCGTATCTAACCACAACATGACCAAGTCCATTCACTTCTCCCGAGGCTCTAGTGAGATTACCAGCCCCATGATCTCTAAGAAAAGGATAATGCTAAAGAATCGCAAATGCTGCACTTGAATACAGAGAACACAACTTATCATTTTGCAGTGAATTTGAATGGCAGGCTGAAAATCCTACTTTGCATGCCTTGGAGGAGAAGTGACAGAGAATGAAGATGTTCAAGCCACTGCTTTCTCAGAAAACAACAGAGTTCTAGTTGCAGTTTGTTTCTCCTCAGCCATGAACAGTTGGAGATTCTGACCACACAGTGATCATTAAGGAACTGGATCTCAGCTGCATTTTCAGAATTTGAGGATTCATTCATTACGTAGATCAGACCAATTGTTTCTGAGTTGCCCAGGTTGTCTCTTCTTTTCACTATGCTCTGACTAGTTTTCAGGCACTTTGATACAAATCTTCAACCGCTATAAATTGATACTACTCCCTAAAGGCTTATTTTTTAAAGATGAAAAAAAAAAGCTATTTAAAAGAATGCTTTGTCAGTCTGACTGTGAAAAGATTAAAAAAAAAAATGGCTGCTGCTTTCTGTACACAACTGGTTGCCTTAGTAATGAAGTCACAATCAGGTTGAAGGGACTCCATATAGAACAATGAATAGAAATAGAGAAGTGGAAAGATAACCCCGGCAGAAAGGTTTATGACAATTAGATTGAAAATGGGCATCAGAAGACCAATCAAAGTGCCTTTTTGCTGTTCTTCAATTATGATTGAACAATCACAACTCTGACATTTTATATTGGACTTGCTGAGTAAATTCACTTTACTCGTAAGAAGAATCACTTGATCAGATAAAGCTACTGCCACTTTGTGCAGAAGGGAACACAGCATGGATAGGTTGATCTCAACACCTATGACAGTTCAAATTGGAATCCCTTTTCCTTGTCATGGTGTAACTGGAGTCCTTACTAGTACTGTAACAGCATGTTTCCCTCTGTTACACAGGAAAACATGTTGTGAATCATATTTTTTGCAGGGGAAAACAAAACAGAACAAAACGAAAAACAAAACAAAACAGTAAGATTTTATTGTTCAGTTTCTGGTAGAATTGTTTACTTACTTATGTTACTTGAAGGCACCATCCCTGATGTATTTTTTCTCTGATGTAACCTTTATCATTTGCTGTATATTTTCTACATATGTTTAAGCAGTCAGGGTTAGCAATGTTAGTTGTACACATACACTTAGAAATCAAAAGAGTTTAGGCAATCCAGGATATTGAAAATTAGTAGAGTAAAAAGCCTACTTGCTACAGTCTAGGATGTTGCAGGTTTACCAAATCCTCACTCTGAAAATCTTTATGAAATTTACATTCCATGGGAAATGCATAGCCCAAATGGGTATCCTTACAGAGATTTAGTTTATTAATTTAAAGACGCATAATTATCAGACATCTTTCTTTGTCCCCACATTTCACTGTTAATAGTTGCCCAGCCAGAGTCCCTGTGACATGTCCTTCTGTAGTGAGGGATCCAGTTCTTTCTAAAGTTCCCAAACATTTTTTTATTTTGTATTAAAAAGAAAAGCTTCTATCTCCACCCTAAATCTTTATTTAAAACAGTACCTATAGTGTGGTCTGGCATCATCCCCACCTGAGTTTCTTCCTCTTGTCCTTGTAGTCCATGTTGCTCATTTGGAGCGCTCCTCCTGGAGCTCTTCTCTCAGCTTTTTTGTCAGCAGAGTAATGTGGCTAAACAGCAATGATCTTTTGGAGCAAAAATCTTGCCCTGTTCTGTCTTGATTACGGGAAAAAGGAGAATGCTAAAGTCAAAATAACAAGCAAGGAATCCAGTGAGAGAACAAATAGTGGCAGTGGGGGGAAGATTTACGTGTTTATGTGTGTATGGAGGAAATGGGACTATATCAACAGTACTAACACTCTCAAGAGGTGAAGTGTTACTGACTAACAGCAAACTTTACACTTTCATGAAATATAGTTTTTCTTACCTTAGTTCACAGAGTTTCCTTCCAAACAGGCATCTGATAAACTTTGTGCTAGGTGTTATATGACCTACTTAAAAATGAAGACAGCTTTTGCTAATTTTCTCTCTGCATAATGAATTTTATTTCCTTTTTCCTTTGCTGTCTCTGCCAAATGAATTGAAACTAGACAAAACCAACAATTCTATAAAAATAATGCTGACAGAGTTGCAAAGACACAGTACACCTCTATTCCCAGTGTACCAGTAGCGAGGTTTTCTTGGCATAGAGATGCTCTGGAGAGGGTTTAATCTAAAACAGTATTGAGGCCCTATTGATAGTCACAGTTAAATGTCGTATTACTTGCTCAGTTAGAAACAACATTTACACATTTTTGCTAAAACTGTTAGTTAAAATACAAATTTTCCTAGGCAAAAACCAGCACTGTTTAATATCTTCATCAATGATATAGGCAGAGAGATTGAGTGCACCTTCAGCAAGTCTGCAAATGACACCAAGCTGAGTGGTGCAGTTGCCACACAGGAAGGATAGATTATCATCCATGGGGACCTGGACAGCCTGGACAAGTGGGCCTGTGCGAACCTCATGAGGTTCAACAAGGCCAAGTGCTTCACAGTTGCTGTTCATCTTCCTTGTTCTCCCTTTGGTTCAGTGACATTTTTCTTGGACAAGACAGAACATGAAAGGAGAGCATTCTCCCACCTTGCAGTGTCGTAGCTGGGGGACCAAGAAGACCTGGAGAGGTAGGTTTAAGCCCTACAGTGGTCTTAAAATCCTGAGCACAAGTACTCACAATTTTACTGTCAGTCTGCAATCTTAGTGTTCATTTAAAGAACACCAAAAATCAAACTGTATACTGAAGAATGGAAATTACAGATTTGGTGTACCTTGTGCTTTGGATCATAACGTTCTCTTACTATGTCACATTTTCAGGCTAAGAACCTGACTAGAAACAACTAGAAACAACTGCCTGATTCAAACTGAAGTGCAAGTCCATTTAATTCATAAGTTCCTTCTGTCCTGTACAAAATGTATTAACACATTCCCACATGTCTTCCTAATAGAGACTGTTATGTTAGGAACCAATAATAACATAAATCTAGAAAGATTTAGTCATCATATGCTTTAGCATAATTCGAGCAAATATAAAAATCTGTCTGCAGTCTGGAAACTGTGTTTCTATTAATAAAATCAGCACTGTCCACTTACCCTATTTTATTATTAAAGTACCCTCTAGACAGAAAGTTTATTTAATGAAAGAGCCATTTAAATAAGTAAAATGTAGTGTTTATATTGTGTGTTATTTAACCAATTCCTGCATACAAAATGAAGAATATCATTCATATACAGTGGCTAGAACACATTAGTAAAGAAGTACACAGAAAAAAAATCCTATTTTTTGCTAGAAGTACTTATAAAAACAAATTCCAGTAAAAAAAAACCAAAACCCCACCTTCTTTAAGAGACAATACTCCCTGCTTTATTTGGAAAGACTGTTCTGTTTTATCGAACTAATACAATGCAAAGGAAAATGTATCATCTATTTTAACTTCACTAATTACAAAATTATTTCTCTAAGGATCAGGAAACATCCTTAAAATATTGTGTTTTAAAATTATTTTTACTTTCCGCTGTTAACCCAGAAATAATAATGTCATATTAAACCTATTTTTCAAGTATCTGTTAGAATCGGAGTGTCAAGTGAGTCATTCTTTCAACATAATGGGAACATTTGATTATTTTTATTTGTTGAAATTATAATTATCTGCATATAGAACCCCACCACTAGTATTTTAAGAAAAATTACAAGATATGATGGTGATTTTAGATGGACTTATTAAACACAGCATTATAGCAGACTTATCAGAGCAATGTTCTGTACACAGTAGTTTCATCTTACAGATGGTTCAGTTTTTAGTCAGTTAACAGCATCTTGGCAGACCAAATGGACCACCTGAAAGGTACCAGTGAAATTCATGTAATCTTTTTCCAAGTCCTTCTAAAGATTACTGACTCAGGTAAAATTATACTTGCCTATGAAAGTGAGGACAATACCATAGCTGCTGAAGTTAATAAAGACAGGAACAGAAACTCCACTCTCTCCAGTCATTGAATTGATATTCTAGATGAATATGCACCCTATTGAATACCCCCATGACAGAGACCTTATTAACTTTACAGTGTTTTTTCAAAGATTTTAATGGAAAGAAAACATATTATCAGAAATTTGAATTATGCCAAACATTCTTAGTCAATTTTTTCATGGAGCCATGGGGTACAGTGTAATGTGGATCCACACACTCCAGGAACTGTTCCTCCTCTTCCCTTACAGAAGACTTTTCTTCGCTGTAGAAATAAACGGCACAAAACCTTGTTGACATGTTTTTTGTTACACGTCAGTTTTAGTTATCTATAGTTTGTCAGAAAAAGTAAGCTATCAGCTTTCAGTTTCCTGCTTTATAAGTAATATGCAAACCATGGGACATCAACTCCTCTTCCAGTGTTTTTCATTATATTTAGGGATTAGGGCAGAAAAAGAGTTAGGTACCTTCTAGGAATTTATATATTATTAGACATACATGCCTGATAGACTAGTATTTTTTAGTTTCAAGCACATAACACTTTGAATGTGGCTAGGTCCCAAACTGGGACTTTAATGTGGAATAAACATATGAAATTTAATTCAGGGATGGAGATTCACATTGGAGGTTTGACATGTTCCTGGGTAGCATTTATGGTCATGTTTCTGCAGTTTTAATCCCTCTATGGGAGCCTATGAATGCATGTAGAGTCCAAAAGTCAGCGCCCTGTGAGATTTGTCACAGGTGGCGCAAGAGCTCCTAATAGCAAACCTCATTGTGGATCCCAGCCTTATGTCTTCACACTCAGAAAAAGGGAGTTGCCTTCTTTTATTTCTTTTATTTTTTCCTGTCCTGAAGAAGTGCTGTGCAAGAGAATTCAATATCTGCATTATTAGCGTGACAGAGTCATGTAGCAGTTGCTTGCAGCTCCAAAGTACTTTGCAAGCATTAGTTTAATTGATCTTTTGCATTGAGAAAGTTATTTATCAATGTTGCCTGAATATAACCAAAAGTTCATCTCTTTGATAAACTGCTACTGAATATTTCTCAGATTTTCTACTCTCAATTTTTTTCTAGATTGTATATACAATGATAGATTTCAAGAACTTACTCAAATATTAAAATCTTAGATACAAACTGCAGCTTGTATTTATTTTCATGGGTTTGTTGCTGGTTGTGTGGTTTTCTGGCTGATATCTTTTCTCTTTATTGATTAATTTTCACAATTTTATTCTTTGGATAGCATTGCAAATTATTTCTAAATATTTTGGTTTAACTGATTATATCCTAACTTAAGATAAGTGCATACAGTCTACTTCAAAGATTCTGTGACTGCTGAGATGCCAAATATACTACCTATGTAAAAAAAAGTGAACCATATGTCCATTGTCCAGGTGTTTACATACATAAGCTTCAATTACTCAGTGGGAATATGCTTGCTAACTTTTAAGAGGTCCACATGAAGCATAACAACATCTGTTCCTGTCTTTATGAGTTTCTAGTAAAACAAATCTACACAACTGTGCAGAAATACCCATAATTAAAAAATAAATATGGCAGAAAATATCATAAAGATTTAAAAAAGCAGCTAATATCCACAAATAGTGTTTTGAGATTCCTCTATTATTTCATATCTGAGGAGACATGTTGCACAGTTTCTGATATCTAGGAGAACAATAGTTCCTATAGAATTATTACTACTGTTTGTGTTACTGTAGAGTCTAAAAATTGGATTTTCAGGATAAAAAGCTTCACCATATAAAAGCACATAATAAACATAATAAACAAATAAAGACTTGGGGTGATAGGATGAGGGGAAATGGCTTTAAATTTGAATGGGGGAGATTTAGATCAGATCTTAGGAAATGTTTTCCTGTGAGGGTGAGGAGACCTTGGACCAGGTTTTCTGAGGAAGTCATGGCTGCCCAATCCCTGGAGGGATTCAAGAACAGGTTGAATGGGGCTTGGAGCTCCTGATCCAGTGGGAGGTGCCCAGTGCAGAGAGTTGGAACTGGATGGATGTGGAGGTCCCTTCCAACCCAAACGATTCTATGATTCTGATTTGAAGAACTGTCTGTTGAGAGAGAATGTGAACTGTTCTGTACCACTTGAAATGCCAGCGTAGTCTCCTGTGCAGCTGCCCCTGTCCCGCACATTTCTCAGGGACACAGCATGGGGTGTGTGCATATGGGAACACACACTGTTTGATCCTATATGTGTACTTGGAGTATTTTTCATGAGAAGATGTTTCAGCAGTCCCAAGCTGAGAAGTGAAAAGGTTACAGCTTTCCTTCTTCCCAAATTATGTGATAAAGTAGTCAATGGTATCATTGGCCTGGAGAAAAGGAGGCTGAGGGGAGACTTCATTGCTCTCTACAACTACCTGAAAGGAGGTTGTGGAGAGCAGGGAGTTGGGCTCTTCTCCCAAGTGACAGGGAACAGGACGAGAGGGAGTGGCCTCAAGCTCCACTAGGGGAGGGTTAGGCTGGACATTAGGAAAAAAAATTCACAGAAAAGGTCATTGCTCACTGGCAGAGGCTGCCCAGGGAGGTGGTTGAGTCACCCTCCCTGGAGGGGTTTAAGGGATGGATGGGTGAGGTGCTAAGGGACATGGTTTGGTATTTGATAGAAATGGTTGGACTCGATGATCCATTGGGTCTCTTCCAACCTGGCTGTTCTATTATTCTATGATACTATGAAACTAAAGTTCCATGTCCAAAGTAATTTACCATATGGGAAATAACAGTTATGTGTACCAAACAGGTAGAGAGACAACAACATAGTCAGTTTTCTGCACTGCATGTGCCACTCCTTAGAATGGTCATTAGCTCTAGAGATTGGTGTAATTAATAGGATTCGGAGTAATATCATATTTCTCCATTAATTTAATATTTCAGATCCTCAGTAAATTTATATTTCTCCATCAAATGAATATTTTGTTCTCCATTTGCAGTCCTTCAGGGTTTGGGTAAATGTACTGCTAAGTAATTTTACTGAGGAGTAATCACACGTATTTCCAATACTTATCTGATTTCTGATATTGAACTTCTTATTTCCCTGAATTACAGATGCAGATGGAAAATGACTGTTTGTGACTTATAGGGAAATTCCTATATATCCAATGTATCAAACATCCCAAACATGAATACAGAAAGAAATATATAGATGAAAATCGTAAGTTACTGGAACCAGTGCCTAAAAACCACTGTCACTTCTGAACATAAGCAAATGCTCTACCTGCCTAAACAATGTATCTTATTATCTGAAGATGTTATATTTTAGCTAGATGATTTCTCCTATTCTTTACTCTCACAGAACCACAGAATCACAGAATGACTAAGTTGGAAAAGACCCATAGATTCATCAAGTCAAACCATTCCTGTCAACCATTCCTCATATATTTTTATTTTATTCTATTAAACAGACACAGGCAAAATCTAGCTGGTTTCATATGCTATCAATAATCTTTTCTTATGTTGTGTCTTGAAAGTGATGCAAAGATACTGTGAACATTACTCAGTCAGTACTATGAAACGTATTTTTTTATTATTATTATTATTATTATTAGCCTTTTGTTATGCAAATTGTAGGCTATTGCATTTCAAACCAAGAAATTCACATGTACAATGAAAGGAAGAGGAAAGAAACAAAAAGATGGACAGCAAACAAGTCTTATTCATTGACCAAAGACTGAAAGTGCACAAAGACCAGTAGGTAAAATAGGAAAAGCCTGACATTTCAGATCAACACAGAGTGAAAGTAAGAAAAAGAAGTGAAACAAGTAAAAGCATTAATCAACACAGTGTATATAGAACACATTAAAGAGTTTGTCTTTTTTTTTTATTACTCAGACAAATTGTCCTAGTTGTAACAAAATAAGACAGTGATAGGAAACTTTTTCACCTTTCCTTCATTACTTGTTTCAGCTGTTTCTGATCCATTTGCCCTTCTTCACAGACAGTGCCATCTAAGTCTTAATAACATGGTAATTGCTGGTTTTCTCAGTTGCTTAAGAATAAATTGCTACTTTAATTTGGATGCATTGTCTATTTCTGCTCAAAAATAATGACTTTTATTGCCAAATTTATTACTCTAATTATTAGTTTACCTAGAACATAATAAGCCCCAACCTCTAAAAAACACGTAATAGAGCTTTACTGACTTTCTTTGTCACAAATCTCCTATGTATCTATGTATCTGTGAGAAACTTACATTGTAACATGCTATGCATTTCTGACCTTTTGTAGGTTATTTGGTGGAACATTGGACACTAAATTGATCCACATATGAGATGTGAAGAGAGAAGATTACAGATAAAAGCAAAGGAGAAACTTCTGAATTGAACACCTGGTGGCCATTTTACTAAGCTGCCCCTGTTAGAAGGTTTACCTTGTCAGTATTTACAGTGCAGCACTGATTATCTCATTCCTGACAGTGCACAGGGAACATATCAAGCTATTCATTCTATGAACGCTTGAGGCACTACAGGATCTTAAAGCTGTGAGTCAGTTCCTTCAAAATTGACATTAATCTTTTTTTTCTCCAGTAGTTTCAGAACTATTTCTTGCAAGCATAAAATGTTTGAAAATATTTTTTGCAAAGAAAACACAATCTGAAATTACTAGTTTTCTTATTTTGTTGTTCAATATTCACTTCAAATCCCAGTGCTCCAGCCTGTGCCAGCTGGCATACAAGAATGCAGTAAGGCAAATAGATTATCCTATTTCACTGTAAAATTCTCACTGCTCCTCTGTGAGATTTCTAGCTATCTCAGATGAAGTTGTACACTTAGCAATGTGGAAACAACCAATAGGTTCACTGTGCTAATCACTGTATTCTTTTCATAAACATAAGTTCACTAATAGCCACCATGCTGCAGAAGGCAATCTAGGAGGAAAGCTCCTAAGAAAATTTGATTGAGCTACTAGATTCAATGCTGGTATATCCAAGTGAATATCTACCAAATGAACTTCAGTCACCTGAGTCACTTATGAAGTGAGAGTAGTAGACCCAAAGGTAATTTATATCTTATAGGTGTCCAAATATGTGGCATTACTGAAATGACAGTATGATACCTCTTAGAAGTCAGTCTTGACAAAACAAAATGCCATGTCACTGTTCTTTGTTTCTTGTACAGCCTTTTGAACCTTCAAACAAATTCAGAAGGGTAGTTGTACCCCACTACCCAGAGCTTCTCTCAAACCCTCCATATCCACACTTTACCCTGCAGCATATTGCTACTAGTTTTCTCAACAGGTTGATCTCATTGCAGAACTTCTGACACAGACTGAATTTTCACATAAAGCCAGGTCTCTTAAGCTGCTTAGAATTTGGAGTAATTTTTTAATTGGATATCATTTCCCCCCGCCTTGCCTTTTACTTTCACCTTCTTTTACCTTTCACTGAAAGACAGTATCTTTCAGCAAAGATACTTCTTATGATGAATATGAGCTTCACCACAATTCATTAAGAGGTTTAAATTCAAGTTCACCATGCTTTTCCAGTGCTATGAGGCTTGGCAGATAGGTAAACATCTGTTGTCCAAGTACAACACCTCTGCAAAATCCTAAGTAGAATCAGTTCTGAAAAGAAATAAACAAAAAACTCCACTATATTCTCATTTGATTTCTTCTAGAGTACATTTTATACTCCTTCCTACAGACTGTCAGCTGCCCTACACTTTTTACCACAGTGTAGTTTCTTCAAGAGGCTCATCACTCAGTACGAGTGCAATGTAACTGAAAACTGTGCAGCTCTGCTTATATAATTTGGCAGAGGACATATATAACCTGGAGTATTAAACTGCACAGACACCCTCTGATACTGAGAACACAGCTCTGCAGTTTTGCTGAAAACGCTGTAGATAGCTGGGAAAATATGTAAATGAAATGTTTCTGACACTGCAGTTTTAGATTAAACTATGTAGAAACAGAATTAGAAACATTCTGGCATAAACACCGTGAGAATGCATAGGTAACATTTCAACATGACTATTCATATACTTTAAGTTATACAAATGCATTAGAAAAGCAGCATCCAGGGGTAGATTGCGTTTTATTCAAACTTTTAATAGCATAAAATCTGCCACTTAAAAAACCAAAAGGTAATCTTTCTTCAGTAACAATTGGATGTGTCTAATATGTTTCCACTATCCTGAGTAATTTAGGATGCATGTTTTATAGACCTAGGTCCAGATTGTCTGTATTATTGTGTATGAGTTCACCTAATAATATACTTGGTGAAATTTAAATCAAGAGTCATATTGTAAAACATGGATGATAAAAACTTTCATATAAATTTATTTTTAAAATTAGTGATTTAGATTCTGATAAATATTATCTCATTGTGGAACCTGAAAGAAGGTTTAAAATATTTCAGGGTACCGTTTTAATATCCTAGTAATTCTACTTGAGAGATTTCTATAGTTCACGTTCTATTTCTGTTTAACTTCTTACATTACATCCCTTACTGGAATATCTGAGAGCTTCTCAGCTGCACATAAAACAACATACCTAGCATCACTACTATGCTATCTATTCCTACATAATTTCTCCAGAAGGAGAACATTGTGCATTAAAGCATCTTAGTTTGGCTGTTCTTGAGTGCTGATTCTTTCTGATGTATTTGGAGTGCATTGCAGCATGAAAATATATTCAACCTTACACTACAGGAAGCTGCTGGGTGAGACATTTAAGGGCTTTTTCATCCAAACCAGTCCCCCTTTAGGAAACACCTGTAAAAAAGCAGAAATAGGAAATGGACTAATTTCATTCATGCATGGCATATTTAAGCTTTTAGATCGTGGAGTGATGTACAACGCTGAAAAGCCAATGTGAGTTGTTTGTTTTTAAATAGAAAAGGTTATTTCCTTCCTCTTTCCCTCTACAACTGTCTTTCAGGTTGATGAAACCATTTCAGATGAAGTATTCTCTCTTAAATTTATAATCATGGTTTGCAACTCAATCCATACATTCTGGAGATACCAGAATTGAAGCATCCTGGAATATCCTCAGAAAACTATCAGGTTTATTTCAAGAACAACCTGTACCACATTAATTTAAGGCTTTTTAAAAAGTTTTTCTTTCTTTCTTTCTTTCATGAACAATTAATTTACATTTTCCTCCTTGATTCCTTGTCTACCATGCAAACTGACATATAATTCCGAAATTTGTTTTGTTGATATTGCAGTTTTAAGTTTATATTTTAAGCCAAGGAGTGCGTAAGATACCTTTGTCTAACACAATGCTTGACTATGTTAGACTCATTGCTCCTGAGAAAATCTTTCTCCTATTTGGTGGTTCATTAGGCTCAAGGCAGAAGTATATAATGTAGTACTTTGGTTAGGTGTGAAAATCACAAGGAATTCAATTTACACTATTCATCTGTTTAGCTTATCTCACATATGCCTTGCAAGTCTGGTAGCTCTTAGTCTATACTCTGAATTTTTGATGGGCTTGAGTCTTCTACTCTTTTATCCTTTGCTCCTTTTCACTTGCTTTGGTTTTGTGGTTTTTTGTACGATTTCTCAGGAGAAATTAGTAGTCACGATCAATAGCTGGGTTGCTTTGAGTAATTCTGCTGAACACAAGTAATCAGATGTGGGATTTCAACAGGATGCTCATTAGGCTAACGTGAATCAATTTAACAAAATGTAAGAAATTTTAGATACATCCTGAAAGAAGCCAGCAGATCCAAGCACTCCCTAGGAAGAGGAGAATGATGTTTTCTGTACCACACACTAAAACCAAAAGTAAAGCTCATGTTTTTGAAAGACTTAGGATCCACAGGAGAAGCAAACATTGAAAAAATACATTACAATCTTCCTGTAGTCATATGAAATGTTTGACAGGATTTTGAGGTCTGATCCTCAAATATATACAAAATGAAGCCTGCTCATAACTAGAGTCAAACTAGCGTTTGTCTGCCTGTATATTGTTTATAGTCAGTCAATTTTTTTCAAATGGAAAACTTCTCAACTTTGTGTAGACATAAGTTAATATAGACTCATCATCAGAAACATCGTTCCTGCTTCCTTTCAATTTGTTCATAGAAGTAAAATAGCGTTTCCCCATACTGCAGATTTCTTTAGCTTACGCATGATCAGAAAGATAGTTTCATCCAAAAGCTCTTTTTTTAACATGGCAAGTAGGCTTTATACTCTGTCATACTCTGAAATAAGTTTTTTTTTCTGTAAGTTTTACATGGTAATATTCCCATAATGCATTTCTCTAAAATGGTTCAAACCCCTATTTAAAAACACAAGTATTAATTCAAGATATAAGATGTTACCTAGTGTGAGAGAATAAAAGGAAGAAAATAATCTGGTTGGGCCTTATGTACATATTTAACCGTAAGCATGAGCTTCAGTGTTTTAGTTTTCTATTTGTTTTTCCTCTCAGTACTGCAGGAATATATACAACTTGAAAGTCATAGCTCTAAATATCTTGAAGGTAAAAGAGTCACCATGTGAAATCAAAAAATTATTTAAAAAAATAAAAAAGGAAAATTCTGGGTTTCTGAAATACCTCTATTCCAAGACTGGAATTACTGTTCTGCAGTAAAATCTAAGAACAAAACAAGCTCGAGGTTAGAAGAGCTCTCAGGCTCCCAAGCCATAGGAAGGAGCTATGATATTCCTGAATTAGGCTCTTGACACTGCCTGAGGACCCCAAGGACATTGGGAATTCTTCAACTGTGCGGTGCCTGGGATAGAAACTGCCTCTGCGGTGCCCAAGGTATTGGGAAGGGGGAGTGACTGTTTCTCAAACAACAGTGCCACAAAAAACCGCAGTGCTTCTTCCTGAGGAAGATTGTGCAACCAGAAATGTCAAGAATTCAACAGCTAAATCCCAAAGGAGGGAAATAAAAGTTATTATTTTCATTGTATGAATTAAAAAGAACCTTAATGTTCATTTAACACATTGTGATATTTGGACATTATTGCTTCTAAGACACCGTGCATTCAGATTGATAAAACGTCTGTATTTCTAAATGATAGAGATGTCATGAATCTTGGAAGGTTATGTAAAGGAAAATGGAGAAATAAAAGGATATCTATGTACAAACAATACTTCAAAATCTGTTATTTTTCAGAAGGTGCATTCAATTAATGAACCATAGATTTCATTCATTCATCTTGCCCTCATTGCTCAGCAGTGAGGTTTGTCTGTACACTGGAGGGAGCACTGAGATGAGGTCCTATCTGGCTGATGTTCAACCAGTGGATGATACCTATTCCCATTGTTATGACCACTGGTCCATCACTTCTCTGAGCTGGAGGGACCCCCACCCCCTCCTCTGAGCAGCTTTGGATGCCACTCAGGGATGTATTTTGGACTAACTGGACAGTTGGCATGCATTATCCATTCAAGAATATTTCAGTCACATTTCCAAGCTCTTGCATGTAAACAACAATTCCAGGAACTCTTTTCATTTTAATGAGAATTTCACTCTTGAGTGAAGTAAATATTGCAAGTAATTTGACATCCTAGGTATGGGCTTTTATTGTTTCAGTTGCAGTCCAGCCCTGTGAACGTTTGTAGACACATTAGCAATGCGCATTTTACCAAACCTTGCCTGAAGGTTCTCAATTTGATCCAAGCACATAAAAACTGGGTTAATTTAAACCCCAATTTATTAGAACTGCAGGGCATATAAGACCATAAAGTAGGCAAGCAGAAAAAAAGAAAACAGAAAAACCAAAAAAACTAACCAAACATCAACTGCTGCTTCTAAAAGGGAAGAAAATCTATGTGTGCCATAATCTGAACTTGGAAGGATTCATACAACTGTGAAGGAGCAGAATTGTACTTGTGACTTCAATCCTAGCAGAACTAAGCCTTATAACATTAATAACAAAAACATAGCTTTAGCTCATTTTTCAGGTTTTATTTAAAATGTGAAATCCCTGCAACAAAGAGCAGAGGCCAAACAGCTTTGCCTATTAATTCAGTTTTAATAGGGATTGTTATGTACTGTAGCATTATTCTCTATGCACATTGATGTTCCTGTTTTCTCTCCACTCCCTCCTTAGTGAGAAAGCTGTCTCTTCTCACTAATTAAATTTCATTTCCTCCCGCTGAAGTGAAGAGACTGAGAGATTGCTGCCTGAATGCCTTTGACACACTTAATCAATCCCTAGAGAAGGAATAATGACCCTTTTTTTGTTTCTTTCTAACTTGTAACCTTCTTTCCCATCCTGAGACATAATTTCCCTAGTCATTTGGATTTCTCTCCTTCTTCAGTTTCAGGATCTAAATGGTAAGTAATTTTGGGGTCATGTAACTAATCAATAAGAGGATATTTATTCCTCTCATCTTTGGTATGAATATTCAATTTGCAATGTTATTTTGCCCTTAAGAACTCACTTCAGTATTATTCATGGAAAACCCTGAAATCTTTCTGTTTGGGGGCAGCACCAACACTGTATGAAGCCAGTCTCATCTACAAAATTATTTATATAGAATTTGCACTTCAGTTACGGAGTTGTATTTATTAAGAGAACAAATCAATATACAGTGGAGCTCCACTGATTTAAGAGAAGTGACATCACCCATGAACTCTACTGTAATTCTCAATTTATGACAAACAGAACTGGATGCTAAGGACTCTTGTCATCAATCAATAAACCTGATCAGTTCAGAAACACCAAGTGAACAAGACAAGCAAACCTCTAAGGAATTGTCTTTACCAATTTTAAGATATGTGTGTGGGCACATGCATTACTTCTTTTTTTTACCATTCACATAGAACACAACTTCTACCTTCAGACCACAAATGATGCAAGAACAGAGATTAAGTTTCTTCTTAACTACACAGTACTTCAGCTGTCATGTAAACTGTGGAAGTCTTAGTGAATCAGGATGACAGCTTTATTTATACTTTAAAGCATCATTACATAAATTTACATACATGCTGGTATAGATATGGGTAATTTTTAGTCCCTGAGGTCATTTCTTTCTGTCCCTGATTGACTTCCAACATGAAACCTTTTAAAAATCTCAGTTCATCAGTTGACTGCATGAGACCCAATTCCCACATTGAGATTTTGTGAGACTCAATTACATTTATGTGAGCATTTCTTATGTAATCATGTACCTACCCACTGTCATAAACTACCTAAATATCTAAGTTCCCAGAGTATACAATTTATCATGATATGACTGAGGGAAAGTTATATATGTCTGTCTTGATATACAAAACTACCACTCTTATTACTCTTTACAGAATCCTCTTTTTGTCTAGAGTAACCTTCCCTCCCTGGTACACTTTCTTTGCTGGGATATATACTTTGTATACAAGCTATCCATCCTGTTCCTATGGATCTTATTGTACTCTAACTGATGGACTTTTCCCTTTTTTTTTGATGATTACTTAATGTTTAGCTAACTACTTGCTGTTTTATGGAGGTCTCAGTTGTGCTGAACTTTCTATGGTTTAATGAGGAAAGTATCAGCATATTTTGATTTCCAGACCTGTCTAAACCCTCTTCTTATTATGATAGGTGTTACCCACACATTATGAACCATTCTCCAATTAACTGTAAGATGTCTCTATAACCTGATAATTGCAAGTGCCAAATATTAATTTAGAGATTTCCAGAAGACAGAAACACTCACTTTCAAGACTATGTCCAAAATCAAAATTAAAAAATTGAAATTTTCATCATCTCAAAAGTGCAAATGAAAAAAAAAAAAAAGGTGTTTGGGCTTGTTTATTTCTTAATAAAATAATATGAAGAGATTCATGATGTGAGCTATGCAGTAGTGGTCTTACTGGCTGGAATAAAATATTGCTGATATTATGGGAAGAGTTAGAAGAAACCATGTGAATCTAGTCTTTCCAGTCCACAATTATTAAGGATAATATAAAGTAGTCCGTAAGTAAGATTTTAGTTTTAGATGTGTTTCATGGAAATAAATTAAAGCAAGTTCCTTAATATAGATTTAACTCTTACATAATAAAGGGAACTCATTTTTCTGGACAGTGAAACCTGCTTTAAACTCCATGCATAATGAGAGCTTGGGCCAAAACCAATGCAAATATGAGGTCTATAACAAATGTCTTGTTGTCAGGATACTTTTAAGAGAAAACATTTCAAAATCTTTGAAAGTCTAATTAATTAGTTAAGTAGAGCAACCATTAGAATCTTTTCATAAATATTACTCCTTTAACATCTAAAGTAAAAAATGTAACACTGCCTCCCACTCCCCTGCTTAAGTCAGTGGCAAAACTCTCATGAACTTGACAGAGGTTTTGCTTTAGTTGTTTATTCATTATTAGCCACTAGCCTTCATAACATTACTGTGCTACATCATTACTTCCTCCAGACTAGTTACAAAACATAACATTTGATACTTCTATGAAATTACTATCGATATTCATTAAAAATACATTGGAAAGCAAAGTATCTGTTGCATACTTGATATCAGTTAGCCAAGTAACACTCAGTAAAATTTCCCTGTTTATGTCCACTTACTATTGTCAGTTATATTTATAGGTGGAAAGAAATATTCATCCTTTGTTTCAACAAAGCTGCATATTAACAGTTCTTGGCAACTGTGATCAAAATTGCTCTTTGATGATGCTTGAAATAGTATTATATTTTATTTTAAATTCTATTCTAGCATCATTAGGCTATTTTTCACTTTCATGAGATTTCTGAGATAGGAAGAATACGTTGTATCATGTAGTATAAAGCACATTTAGACTTATATGGAAATGAAACAGATCATACGACAAATTAAAAACAGAAAATTTGAATCCATTTAGTTTAGCATTCATAACTGAAAGAATAAGAGAAGCAAGAGTTTCTGGGGTCTGTTTTACTTTTACTGGAATGGCACTACTTCAAAATACCTGGTGCAAATCACTTTGAATTTGTCACTTATGACAGGCAAAGGGTAAGACCCTGTGGCAAAGCATAAACACTGAGCACAGTTCCATGGTCCCTGTTCAGAAAAAAGATCCATTGAATTCATAAAAGAGATTTACCTGGGGAGGAATTGGGAAAGCACTAACCAGGCTTGTGATTTCTCCTGACTGCAAACTCTAGCAGAAGAAGGAAACAAACATAGTGCAGAACTGACTGATATAATTATCTTACTATTAACTACTTTCTGGTTTATTATTGTGTTATTCAGTGCATTGTGGTATGTGTATACAGCTTCTAATAATTTCAGAACCAAAGGAGGGGACTCATTTGACTTAACTTCAAATAAAAAGTCAGCATCAGAACTGATGGTCTAGACTCTAGATTTTTGCGGAAAAAATGGACTGTTTTGAGACACAACTCATTTCACAACTTCGGGCAGATATCTGAATTAGATATCAATCATAGACAAAATGTTTGGTTTTTTATCTCTTCAGTCATAAAAGGAGTCTAGACTGCTGTTTCAGATATAGACAAATGCATTATAGTTATCTAAGTTAAATCTTCCCCCAACACCACACCCATGTGAAACAAAAACTTTTCTTACAACAGCATATCTCTATTTAAAGCTCAAATCCTCCAAGAAAGAAGGAAAGAAAAAAATTAGTTAGCTTTTGGACAGTAAACATTTCTACAGCTAACATCTCTTACTGCGTTTCCCAAGTTACAGAGGAAAGCGTTGGTCTAGGAAGACTACACAATTAGACTTTGTAAGCCTTAAAAGTGACAGCAAAAGTGACAGCAGTGAATACCAGAAGTGTCAATAATAATTATAGTCATTTCATTTTGTTGTACTGGGAACTCAGACTTGCCACGACACTCCTGTGGCTGCTTATGTAGGTGACTACCTGGAGAGCAGCAGCAGGTGGGCTGGGAATCCTTCTGCTCTGGGTGGTGAACAGATAACGGTACATGTGGGGTTTCAGGGTCAGGATTAGCTGTAGTGAGCAACATTAGAAGGACTTGGGTTTGATTTTGGTTTCATCTTTCTGAACAAATTTTTCCCACTCTTGTAACGGTGGCACCACTAGTGGTATTGTTTCTTTCAACTGTCCTCACAAACTCTCAGCTTTTGGCATGTCCAGACATTTGAAAGGGGTTTTCCAATTCTTTCCTTTCCAGTTTGGAAAAAAAAGTCCTTAGAGAAGCATATAAAATAAATATTGGACTTAAATGACCTAAAACTCAATGTTCGGTTACGTAAAATAATTCCTGTGATAAACAAAGAATCACATGAGGTTATCTCAGGCCTGTCAGATCTTATCATGTTATGTCAGTGGTGATGTAATATCCTTGAGTTACTATAATCCAGAACGATTTGATAAAACATGGCACACCACATGTCTGAACAATGTTATTAAAAAGGGTAGCATTAGAATAAAATTGCAGCTGTATTAGCATGTGACAAGTTCACATCTGTTTGTACCCCATATGTATGGAATGCCCTATCTAACCTTTGGTGCTCTGTTGCTTTCAAAGTGGCTGCTAATTTCCTATCGGTTGTATATCTACAAATTATTACAAAATATTATCCTCGAGTGTTGAAATACAGCTCTCAAACTGCCACTGGGCAAGTAATGCCAATTAATGGTTCCTTATATCTTCTTTTGGCTCCAAGATGCTGTCTAGTAAACTATTATGTGGATTTTTTTTTTGAAGAAACTAAGAATTGACCCCTTTTGCCCGTTCACATTTCTAGTTCTCAGTTAATCCTAAAGACAAGACTAAGGAACATTAAATTCAATTTTTATGCACTCAGTGTAAGAACTTTAGCCTTTTTACCCTGTGGGTCTGGCCTCTGATAATCCAGACTGTCATTACACTCTGTATAAAATTATAATTTGAACTAATATGATAGCCTGTAACAAAATAAATCCATTTCACTAGCTATTATGCTCAACCATGGACCCCTTTTCTGTATCACAAGAATGTTATCAAGAAAAAAACTGTTAAACTTCCAGAATCCCTGGTAAGAGCACAAAGTTTCCTTAGGTAAATGTTTAAGTAACATAAGCCACAGTAGCCATCATCACTGCTGGAGTGACTTGGACATAAGAAAGCAGAGGTATCATCCCTTGTTATCAGCATTATCATAGCAGGTTTGCAGCAGCCAACCCCTACTATAATGACCAGCCTTGCATACTCTCACATTATACAGCATCAGCTGCGCATAAAGACAGATGAATAGAAGAAAGAGTAAATTGCTTAGAACCATAAAGTGTACATAACTTCAAATATTTCCTAGCATTATGAAATCCAAATCTGCTACATTTATATAAACTATGATTTTGAAACAACCTAAAACAGATCAGCTGAGCACTTAATTCTTCATGGCTCCTGTGGAAATCCATCCAATAAGTAGTTACTCTTTTCTCAGTTTATTTATACAACTATGTAATCTTTCTACATTTGGAGTTATTACTCAGCCTAAATGAAGTTAACATCATCAAATTGACACACTTTACCATCTAACTGGACTGGCCCATGGAGTAAACATACTGTATAAGAAAAAGTTACATGGAAACCACACATGAGGTGTGATGCACTTAAGCTTGTCTATGGATTGACTTCAGTGTTTGGAAACTCTGGGTTTTTTTCCTTCAATTGTATCAACTGTCTAATAGGAGATACTACATCTTTTTACAAACTTTGACTTGCTTAACATTAATTTGAAATGCTCATATGCACCTAGATCTTTCACCATGTGATACATTTTAAACTCAAGAAGAAAATCTTCCTCAGAATTTGCTGCAGGATACCTGTCAGCATTGTGTTGGCTGTTATCAGCCTCTGCTACGGTAAAGTTATTTAATTAAACTCTTCTATCCACTGAGATAAATAGCTTTAACATGGTGACTAATACATACTTTATGCCTTGTGTTAGGCCCATTTGGTGACTATTTGGAAAATATTTACCAGATGTGGCCCTAACGATGAAGTAGTTGTAGAATTTTTTTCTTTTCTGGAAGCTTGGAGCATCAGCTCAGTCACTTAATGCTGGCATGATGAGATAGCTCATGGTTGTGTCATGACTGCACATACTTCTGAGGCTTGGTGGGTGGAAGATCAATCAGGTAATTTAGGATGACAGAACAAGGGAATTTAAAGAGCTTAAACGTTGACCTAGATACCAAGTGGGTCCTGGCTATCAACCATTTTGCAGCTCCTGACTCCAGGAGAAAGACCCACGACCAGTAGAAAACAATATAAATGAAAAATAAAAGTCTGCAACAGTGTTTTGCATATTTCTTGCCAGTCTTGCCATATACTAAGATATTGCTGTGCTGTGGAGTAAAAATGTTATTATATGCTATAGAAATTAGGGATTTTTTTGGTGATGGGATGAAGAAGACCACAAAACATTTTCTCATCAAACTCCAAGAACAGGAAACAACTAGTAAAACGATAGGAACAATTCTATTACAAATAGTTAACAAAAAAGCTTGCAAAATGAATGCTCAAGTACTCTATAAAACACAGTACCATAAAAACAATTATATTTACAGTGAAATAAAGTGGTGTGACAATAAAGGTGAGGTTTTACACCAAATTCTCAAACAGTGTATAACAAGAGGATTTTTGTTCCCTTCAAAACTTCAACCAGAAACAATGTTTGCTTGCTATGTCATTTTCAAAGACTAAATCTTTCAGCATCCCTGCACCTGACTTCTGATCATGTTATTGTGCATGGTAGCAATTTCAGAGTTAATGCTCAAGAGTGCTATTCTTTGTGTTTTGATTATAGAATATCATTCTGGACATGTGTGCTATTGTATGTTTAAAGCAATGTCAGTAGTCATTATATAAAACAAATCCAATGAAATTGTACAATGCCCTACATGGCTAGAGGGCTAATGCATAGGATAACAGTTTATTCACATGATCATAGAAGGGATCCAGGTCCCTCTAGAAGACACCCCATCCTTCTGGTGTGGCAACTGCACCACTCAGCTTGGTGTCATTCAGTCTAATGTCTTTTTGATTCAACTTTTAAATCATATCTATGCTAAGGATATCCTTATTAAGACCTTTGCTGTGTCACTTGCACTGCCTACTCATGTACAATTTCACTTTTCTCTTGTTTGGGCACTAATGAATCTTTGAGGTTTCAAGATGAATTATTCCCTGTAAAGCCTAATATCTGGAGGGTGGAGTGTCAGGATGAGTTCACATGGTTAATGTTACAAAACAGAATAAACAAGTTTAATTACTCTAAGATACTGACCCTGGAATATAAAACATAATCTGTTTTCAAAGTCAGTGGTATCCTACCTGGCCACAAGGACCTAGGACAAGGAAAACTTTGGTTCCTAGATTGATCTATACTGCAATTAAATCTAGAGTAGGTTCTATTTATAGACATTTAAAGTTGGCTTATTAAGACATTTTAGCAGATAAGTATTTGAACACTGCTAATAAAAAACTGTGGCTGCCCATGGTTAACAGTATATTTTTCTATTTTTATGAGCTATGTTCTTATTAAACTATGCCCTCCATACTGCAAAACTATGTGGAATGGAAATTTACAAGGTATTTTGTCCATTAATGACTCAGATAAAAGCTGCCATTCACCCTACCTCTTCAGCCCAACCATACAACCAATTGGGGGAAGATATACTCCCTCCTTTAGACGGCATGAACATGAGCTACATTGCAGAAGCAGTTGCAGAGCAGGAGGCAGCCCTCCAGTTTGTCCCACACTACCAGGTTGTTGGGAGGAGAGGGAATCTGTGAATCCACTTTACAAGAGGCACCTTAAGATTTTCTGTTATGCAGAACAAGATAATTTGTATTGAAAATAAGATCCTTCTAAATGACTTCACAGCTGTGAACAGCTTTGCAAAAGTGTTGTGGGTATCACAGTCATTTGGATACTTCTGAAAATGTTGTTCTTTGTATGAAAATTCTTTCTTATCAGCATGCATGCATTCACTCATGAATCCATCTACCCTACTCAAGAGTTAGAGATCTAATGGAGAAAGGTTCCTCTGGGGAGTTAAAAAATATACTCTAAAAAAGAGGAGAAAATCACCTCTGTGAGTGAAAGAAGAGCTTGCTCAGTGCTGCTTTATTAGGAATGATATTTAGCAATGCGTTCAGAAGGATAACCATAGCATAAGTGCAGAAACATGGTCTTAAAAACACCCCTTCACAGAAATTCTTCCACAGAGAAGTGCTTCATTTCTTTTATAAAAATGTATTTTAAATCTACTGCTAGGTTGCAACAGGTGAAAAATAGATATATCTAGAATGATCTGTTGAGCAAAGGGAGAATTATTCAGATTAATGCTTTTTAGAGCACTTTAATTTGTTGTTTTCTATTAAAGTGTTAGTTCTAATTTCCACTTTTCTGATTAGGATAAAAAATTCATGTGTCATATTTAAGTACTTACTGAGTTTACTATTTTTTTAATAAATGTTACTACATTACACATTTGATCAAATAGATAAAGGCAGGTTTCCAAAAATAAATATTTTTAAACACAGAAATGTAATATAAACTTCAAGAAACAATAGTGCATTATTTTATTACAAAAGATATTACAATGGCTCATATGACAAAAAGAATTAACAGATTTACTCTGCAATTTGAACTGGGATGATTGGACTTCAGTCATGTAAGACACATAATTAGACATAAGATAGACTCACTGAAGTTTAGTTTTGGAAAGTAAGGCCATGTTGTAAAACCTACTCATTGAGATAGTGATGTTCTTTTTGATAAGAATGTTTCAATGGCATTTCTTCAAAATGAGCAGTTAAAAAACTAATTCAGTTTTTTATTCAGTTATTGTTCACCTGATACAGTATTGCCATAAAGATATAACCATGGGAAAACATTAATATTCAATAGAAAGAATTAAATGTCTTAATGGAAATGGTCACAGATGAATTCACACACAAAGGATAACCTTAATAAAATGTATTAATGAAATACATTATATCCCAAAGAGTCTGCTATGTCATTATAGTTTTTATTCTGGAAGCACAGAAAACATGCATGCTTTCAAATAATGCTATAAAATCTATAAACAATGATGCTTCTTCGTGTTTAAAACAAATTACCACTTGCTGTACAAATGAAAATAGTTATATCTGAAAGATTTGGGGTTTAGCTTACATATATTCCAGCCAAAAAAGTATATTTTAAGGATTCTCTTTCAACACACAAATACTTTGTAAATACAGTTTCAGAAAGTTTAGCACTTCCCACACTATAACATGTTGCGTGACTGTGAAATCTTTAAGCTCTATATATTCATCAATAGACAATGAAAATAGGGGGTGATTTTGTAGACTGTGACAAGCAAACAGGGAATTTGTTTGTTTCGCTCTGACCTTCATTAAGCTTTACATGAACCAGCAATTTGTTTCAGACAACAATGCTTTGTGAAAAAAATGTTCAGAATATTTGAATATCAATGACTGGAAAAAATACGATGGTCTAACTTTTGCATGTGTGGTTATTGGCAATATATCTGTGACATTCAGTTTTTATTACTGTGTAGCCCTAGCTTCTAGCAGATTACACAGTTAACTAAATCCTCACCAAATATTTATTTTTGTCTAAATCTTGTTTACATATGTGAATTCTGACTAAACAAAATTTTGCATATGGCATCTCTGCAGTATTTGGGAGACAAAAATCTCTTTATCTGAGTCCAATGTCCCATGGGCCTGCAGCTGTTCTTCCCTGCAGGCTGGTATCATCGTGGAGACCCTGGGGTCCTTGGATTGCAAAGAGCTGTCAACAGACACTGCCCTAGGGAGGTGGGGGTAGAATTGCACATCAACAGTAGAAGCAGCTGGGAGAAACTGGGAAGGAAAGCAGCTATCAGAAATGAACTTAATTCCAGTTCTGCAGATTGCCATTTTGATTCACATGTGCTTATGACAGCCAGGGAGCTTGCCCTCAACTTGAGGATGTCCTCTCATTTATTTACTGATTTTATGTCAGTCAAATAAATGTTGCTGGTGTTAAAGTAGCCAAGTGCTGCTTCAAATGAAGCTCACAGCACTCCTTTCACACTCTCCTAGGCACCAAGCATCTGGGCAGAGGACCATGGTACAGATCAAGATATGATGGACATAGAGATTTTCTGGATATAAAACCTGTCTGTTTGTATGATGTTTTTAAAGCAAAAAATAACTTTTTCATTAATAAGACAAGGAAAATTTCTGATTCAAAGTGAATATATGCAACATGGTTGAGTTGAAGTTAGCCTAAAAGTTTATAGGTCTTTTGTGCTGTATAAGAGTAGGCTAATTTGTATAACGTCAGAAGAAAAAATCAAGCTGTGACTCTCAAAGCAGTTTGTAGTTGCGGTTCTTTTTATTTCAGTTGTCTTCTTCAGCTTTTCCTTTAATTGAAGGTGAGAAGAACAAAAATTGAACAAATGTCAAAATCTATATGAAGCTTTTAGAGCTAATAGACATAGCAACAAACTCTTTAATAGAAATAATTTAAATAAAACTTATTCACAGAAAGCAAGCTATCAGTGTCATTTGAAAACTTTCCATGAGAATTAT
Source organism: Piaya cayana (assembly GCA_013389865.1). NCBI lineage: Eukaryota > Metazoa > Chordata > Aves > Cuculiformes > Coccyzidae > Piaya > Piaya cayana. The sequence goes on from WAAB01018168.1 coordinate 76,285, forward strand.
TTTCCAATGGAAAAATTTCCAATTTCACAAAAGTGAAATTTTCCACAGGAAAATTTCAGTTCTCTCAAAAAAAAATACAGTTAACTTTCAGAAAAATAAAAATCATAGAATAGTTAGGGTCAGAAGGGACCTTAAAGGTCATCTAGTTTCAACCTGTCTTCATGGGCAGGGATTAGGCTGCCCAAGGTCCCACAGATCGACTTTTACACTCAGCTTAGTATCGTCTACAAACTTCTAAGGATGCATTCAATGCCTTCATCCAGGTAATTGATAAAGACATTGAACAGGGCTGGACCCAGCACTGAGCCCTGGGGGACACCACTTATGACTGGCGTCCAGCTGAAATTAACTCCCTTCCCCACCACTCTCTGGGCCCAGCTATCCAACCAGTTTTCCACCCAGGAGTGTGTGCGTCTGTCCAGGCCAGTGGAAACTAGTTTCCTAGGCAGAATGCTATGAGAAACTTTGTCAAAGGCTTTATTTAAGTCCAAGAAGACCACATACACAGCCTTTCCCTCATCCAGCAAGCAGGTCACATTGTCATAGAAGGCAATCAGGTTAGTTTGACAGGACCTACCTTTCATGAACCTGTGTTGACTGGGCCTGATCACCTGTTTCTCTTGCATGTGCTGTATGATAGCACTCAAGATCACCTGTTCCATGAATTTCCTGGGCACTTAGGTCAGACTGAAAGGCCTGCAGTTTCCTGGATCCTCCCTGCGAACCTTCTTCTAGATGGATGTAACATCAACCAGCCTCCAGTCCAGTGGAACTTCCCCAATTAGACAGGATGGCTGGAAAATGATGGAAAGGGGTATGGCAAGCACGCCCGCCAGCTCCCTCAATACTTGGGCGGATCCCACAGGCTTGTGAATGTCTAACTGGCCAACCAGGTCTCTAATCATTTCCTCTTGGATCAAGGGAGTTTTGTTCTGCTCCTCTAACTCCTGGGGATGCACATACAGTGAACAACTTTTTTTACAATTAAAGACTGAGGCAAAGAAGGCGTTAAGTACATCAGCCATGTCCTCATCCATTGTTACAGTTATTTCCTTTGCATCCAATAAAGACTGAATATTTTCCCTGGTCCTCCTTTTACTATTGATGTATTTGTAGAAAGATTTTTTGTTACCTTTCACCAAACTGGCCAGTTTAAGCTTTAGCTGGGCTTTAGCCCTCTTTTTCTTTCCTCTGTATGATCTCACTTCCTCCCTCTAGTCCACCCAAGATGTCTGTCCCTTCTTCCGAAGTTCATAGACATTCTTCTTTTTGATGTCCACCCAGATCTCCCAGCTCAGCCAAGCTATTTTTTTTTCCCACCAGCTCATTTTCTGGCACATGGGGACAGATGGCTCCTGAGCTGCCAGGATTTCCTTCTTGAAGAGCATAGAGCCCTCTTGGGCTCCCCTGCCCTTAAGGACTGTCTCCCATGGGACTTTATCAACTAGCCTTCCAAACAGTCCAAAGTCCTCCTTATGCCTAGCCTAAATCTGCCTCTCTCCCATCCATACCCATTGCCCTAGTTCGATCAGTAAAAGCCTTTGTGAACAGCCCCTCTCCAGCTGTCTTGTAAACCACTTTCAGGTACTGGAAGTGTGCTATAAAATCTCCTCAGAGACCTCTCTTCTCTGAGCTGAACAACCCCAACTCTCTCAGCCTGTCCTTATATGGGAGATGCTCCAGAAAATGTCTGCATCCAACTACATATGGAGTCTTTCAAGTATCTCATGACCCTGTATGTGTTAAGCAGAAAACTTGCTAGGTGTAAAATAAATTACAGTTTTGTTTACATTAGATTTTTCTGGGTTTCAGCCTAACAAGAGATAGAAATGCATTTAAAATTTTGTAATCAGATACAGCTCTCTGGCTGGAAATTGTAAATTTAATTATCAATATTGTTCATTGGAAATTTTTTTATTGTGTATTTTAATGCTTTTTTCATTTTTAATACTTTCTATCAAAAATATCTGTCAACACATTAGCTTCATTTTAGTTTTTTCTCTTTTACTCTTTTTCCTTTTCATCTTTACCAAAAAAAAGAGGAAAATGTTATCTTCTCATGAAAAGCAAAATAATACAGACAAATCCTGAAAATAAACATGCTTTCTAAAACATGAATAAAAGTAAGATCTTTTAAAATTTTTGTAACACCTTTGCTTTTTGATGATAACAGAGAATTGCAAGAAAAAGCCACTACTTTCAACAAGGATAAAAAAGAGTAAAAAAAAAAAATAAATTTGAGTTTTGCCATTTTTCCAGCTCCACCATAACTTTGAGTGGAACTCTAATACCATTTAAGTTAATGGCAACTACCCTGACAATTACTTTCTCTGTTTTTTAAATACCCAAGGACTTCTTTCCTATCCCAGAGCTATTTCCCAGAAGACAGGTTTGTGTGGGGTCCAACATACTCCTCACAAAAGTTTCCTCAGCACATCTCCACCCTCAGTAATGAACTACTTTATTAGTGCTGAACAACACAGTGAGGATTCACTATAATATTTAGCAAAAATGTGAACCTTTGAGCATCTTCAAAGAATCACTCTTTTTCCATTCAGTAAACACTTTAATAATAAGCAATACATCTGCCTTTAGCACAAGGTTTACTGCAGAAATTAATATGTCAAGAAATATTACAGGGTGAGTGTGCTTTGGATTTTGTCAACCAAAGTAAGCAACAAATGTGAATTTGGCAGTTGCCATCTGGTTAATTTGATTACAATCACTAATGAAATAATGTGTAAAAGTATGAAGAAGAAACCCATGAGCATCTTGACTGATGGAAGTCTGGGCACAAATGACACCAGTCACGTCCTTAGTTAAGTTGCAATGTCTGCAGCCTCAATAACAAGAATGTAATTTGTCTGGGTGTAAATTAGCATAAAAATATCTGCATTTTTGAGAAGAAAGTGTAATAAAGTAATGAGATTGCTTTTCTGGATAGAAATGCAACATGAAGGAGAAAGATACCTGCACAGAGTTTAGATTAATATTGGCAAATCATTTGCTACATTATCTCATGAAATATTCTATGAAAGAATTATTTAAATTGTTTTGAACACAAATGTGCAAGAAAAAAGGAAGCTGGGTCCTCCTATGTATGCACGAGATGTGCTTTGTACTTTAATAGAAAATTTACTGCTTGTGTGCTGCCAACACATTTCCAAAAGCTATATCTGCCTAGACTGGCACCTGCTTTGCCCTTGATAATGCATTTGAAATAAATTCTTTTCACACTCTGTAAGGTACTTTAGACCAAATACATGCTGGCCTGCTAAGCTAACAGTGGTAATTTTTTTCTTGTTTATAACATCTGCTTTAGTTTTCTGTTTTGAATCGAGCATTGTCATCTTTCCTCTCTTAAATTCCTATGTTTTCTGTCAACAGTATGCAGGAAAATATTGTGTGTGTTGATCAGAAGTGCTAGCAAATTGGCAATGAATTGGCCAAGGGACCAAACACTCAATGGTAATGAAAACTGTGACACCAGCCTGAGCTGACTTGTGAATGCTCCATATTATTTACAAAGATGTTAAACAAAACTGACTGCCTCTTGCAGCACTGCCCATGGGAGCACCACCACGAAGAGTGCTAGATCCAGTCTGAGTGTTTCTGTTAATTATTACATGAAGGAGAAACACAGGGATTTTTTAACATACAGATGACAACAAGGAAGAAAAACTTCACTGGAGCTCGAGAAAACTGCCTCCACTACCCTCTTTTGTCTGCTCAAACTTGTGTAGGGTTTGTGCAGCTTTCAACACCCAGTCAGTGCCTGGGGGCACAGCAAGAGCCAGACATCACCAGCAACATCTTTGTGACCCTGGGAGCACCCTCAGCTCTGCAGCAATGACACACGCCATCAGACGACGATGGACAGAGGCACCAGCACAGCTTCTCCCATACATCATACACACCCTGCAGAAAGCCTATTTTAATATTTCAAAGGAGTTGGAGTATAGCTGAGCCACTGCCTCACTGTCTGGCTGCCCACTGTGTATTATTTTATGTGCAACCCTTTGCAATCCCTAGAGCTCACTAGAACTTTGTTTTCAAAGGGGAAACCAGCATAAGTCACTGTTGTGTCATTTACTGTGAGTGTACAAACTTTTGACACTTCCTGTTCAACTATTTATTAAGAGCTCATTAATTTACTCTTTCTCCAGCTAGAATGTATTAATTCTTTATGCCACTGAACTACAGCCTGGCTCAACAGCAAGGCCTCAAATTCTGTTTAATTTTCTCTGTTAACAAAATAAGCACAGGTTTCTAAGGTATTTTTCACCTTGTGAATACTTGCTGGCTGATTTCAGTGTGTGAAACTTTGGTATTACTCTGAAACTTCAGGGCTCTAAAACTTGAAACTTTGCCAGTCTTTATGAATTGCGGAGATGAAATGTAATTATGTCAACAGGCTCAGATAAGAGTTTATTCCACTACTAAAACATTTTTCTTATCTTTTTCTTTGTCCCTTGGCTATTAGATTCTTTTGCATTCTTTTCACTTGAGGCTTTCCACATAATAAGAGGAAAAAGCCCTTCCTTCTGCACTATCAGATATTCAGCTGTGATCAATCATTTTTAGAATTAGATGTTTTTATGTTATAAACTTAGGTGCCAAATCTGTTCCTGATGATGATATTCTTAACCTATCATCTTGGTGCATAAGAAGCCTAAATCTGGACCCTCATTAGCTGGACAGCAGTGAGCTAGAGAGCGAAAGTTGACTTTGCACCTATTTAGACTAAATGTTTAAATGTTTGCAATATAGCCAGTCTCTATGTTGGTCAAACTATTGATTACACAGGAAGACAATACAATCCGTGGAAAGTGTTTCTATAAATTTTATCTTCAAAGTATAGAACATAGAAAAGGTTTTACCTGGAGCAAATACACATTTCCTTTGATTTCAGCAAAACTTCACCTCATGTAGCTGAGCCCCTTCAGTCATACGCATATACATTTATGCTCACTTTCATCTGGACATGAGGTGCATTGCTATTGGTTTAATCCTAAGTGAGCAGAATTCTGGACCTTCTGCATGTTAGATCCTCCACAGGGTGTACAGCAGGAAAGGGATATCTCTGAACCAATCAGTGCAAGAGAGGAGTTCAGCAGCAGACATAATTCAGATATGGCTCTTGCTAGCAATGCAGAAAATGCAATACTGTGTTATACTGGATCATATTGAGGCAGATCAAACAGACAGTGAATGCCTTTAAATTCTGTCTTGGTTTTAGGCATTTTGCAGTAGCTCTGCATTTAAAAAAAAAAAAAAAAAGGAAGAAGTATTTAACCTTCAGGCTAGAAATCTCAGTACACAACAAATACCATTTTATAGGGACTTGTCTTGCTGTCAGTTCACTCAGGAGAAATCCAAACTGAAATGTGCTTTAGAACTCTACTTCACAGTATTTTGATATTTTAGTAAATATTTTCTTAGATATTGTAGATGTTTCTTACTGGGGCAATGTTTTATATTCAGACTGTTTGAGAAAACTGAAAGCCACAGAAAAGTAGCTAAGCATTTCAGTTTTCACCTCTCATCTTCTTGCCTTTATTGGGTTATGACTAAGATGAGGACACATCCTCGTCACCCGATCTGCATAGATCCTGTTGAAACCAGCAGGAAGAGTAAGATAGGTCTGCTGAAGTGATTGAAGTCCTCCCTGCATGTCACTAGCAGGAGGCCCAGCTCCTACTCTTTAATTTATTATTGTCTGAAATCCTCCTAAACACCAACATAGAAAACAAATAAGCTCCCACCACAGTAGACCACCATTTCCTTACGAAATCCTTTCTCCTCTGCTTGTTGCATTTGTTTTCCCTGTTTGTCCAAGAAATTGAAGGAACTGATTAAAATTCATGACAGTACATAACTGATAATGATACCCATGCACTGAATTGAGCAGTTGTATGACAAAATGACTGAACCTGTGACCATACCTCTACTTCCTGCCCACTAATTGACCTCTCCTGGTATAGTCCTTATATTCCAGATCTCAGGGTACCTTTGAACAGCTGCAGCTTTATAATACATACAATTTTAAAAAATGAAATAAAATTATGAAGAACTGACTGCAAAGACACATTTTGAACTTTTTTCTCAGGTGCAGAAGGTGTTTACCCAAAATTACGTAGACCTGAAGTCTGGGATGGGCAGTATGCTGTACCTGAGTTTGGACTCTCAGATTCTACAGCCCATGAAGGACAGTGGAGGTTATGCTTTGAAAAAGTGGAGAAAATTTTCTTATTGCTATGTATTTTCTCCCTATTAGAAAGGGAATTTTCAAGGAAATGTGTACAGTATTTGTGTGTATATACAAACATACACACATACAAAGATAAATAAGCACACACGGATACATAAAACCCCATATTCAGGAATGCCCTGTTTATAGATACTACTGGAATATCTACCAGGACATGCTGTGTTTAAATACTTCACTGAAGGAAAAGCTTGACTTGTGGTTGCAAACTGGAATCTCAGGAGCTGCCCTGCACTGCTGTCTGCCAGGGCTGTGGTGGTAGAGAGCTGGAGTCCTGGACTTTGAGCCACAAACAAGTCCACCCCCTTTCACAGGCTGTGTTCATCCATGCTCTTCCCCATATTTCCAGTGCAATTTTGGCCCCTGCAAGCCTACCAACTCCTCCTACACATTCTATGGCAACATCTGAGGGTTATCTATGAAGAATTTTGTCATATGTCTGTGGTGCTTGTACGTGTTCCGTGCTCACCCAGCTTGATTTTGGGCCATTTATTTTGGCAGTGTGAAGAGTGTGAGTGCTATTGTTTTTTCCAGATGTTTGGCTGCAGTATGTGTATGACTGCGGACTGGTGCAGAGTAACTGTATCAAAGAGGAGGGACTCCCCTACCTTTCCTGCAAGGGCTGGTTATCATTAGGTGAAATGCCAAGGCCCTGTATAAGGCCGAGGCTGAGACTGACCTATGAGATGAACATGACCACTTAGCCCATGCAGTCGGGTATCATGCATTGCTGACACTTTAAGAACTAACAAAATAGACTCAACTCCTCATACGTTTTACTGATATTAACTAACTGTTGAAATACTGCACTGACAAAATTTCTAGAAGAAGTATTTTAGGAAACCCTACCAGCCATGCTATGGGCTCTGGCCAAGCCCCAGACCTAACTGGGTGGAGGGTGAACCACTAGATGTTTCCACACAAAAATATGCAAGTCATCCTGACTTGACGATTGGTAATGGATATAAGCTAGACCCCAGGGTCAGTGGTCTTTGGAGGTCTCGCCTATCAGGGGATGCTCTGGGTAGGATTTTTCCCACTTCCAGGAAAAGAGGTGTCCAAATCCTCACCATACTCTGGGACTCCCTAGGCACTGTGTATCTGGATGATGATAACATATTGATTAGAGCAAATGGTGTGCTTTTCTTAATCATTATTCTCTTTATTGTGTAGTAATGTCTAGATGTACTGCATTATAGTGATGTCTTTCTTAAGTGCATCATTCTGTACTTTCCATTGTTTATTTCCTGTGTTATTGAATTATAACTTTCGGTTACTGACTGTAAAATAAGTTTAGCCCTGTACTCTGGTGTCTGATTTTAACTGGTATCTTTAATTGGCATAAGCATAAATAATTAGCACCCTCTTGCGGCAAAATGATAGTGCAAATAAAACTATTTGTAGCATTACTAAGTATATACCAATGATACTGCTCTTACAGCCTGATTTTAAGAAATGTGTTTGTTATTTGAAGTGACTAAATGAAGACTCTTTGGAGTCTATACAATACTTACAAACCGATTGCTCCAGTTATTGCTTGTAGTGTTTCTCATTCAGAACTGCTCCGTTCTTGCTGTGCTATCCATTGTCACAGTAACAGAGCATAGTTTTCATCTTTTTGTGGATGGGACCAGGCCCACAAAAAGCTTTGAAGATAGTTTTGTGAACAGTCTTGGAGGAAATTTGCATGCAAAAATATACTTTTTTTTCCGAGTTTGTGTGTTGCTACACCTTCACAGGAAAATTTTCAAGAAAATAATTTCCTTCCAGGAACACATACAAGGCATAAATAAGAGAGGTCAGAAATACCACAAGAGCATATTTTGTATTCCACATTTAAATGAAGTAATACTTTTCAATGTTACCCTAGTTTCAATGTTTGTATCATTATGAGAGCAGTTCTTAGATTTTAGACAATCATTTTCTTCAGACAGCACTCCATTGTCTGAAACACATACTTGGCTTAGCATGAAAATTTCTTTTTTGAAAAGTGGCTAACTTAGGCTGCCTGCTCAAACTGTGCTGCTTATCTGTAATAGTATTTCTATGAACAGAATAATTTCATGATTCCATGTGTTTTTCCAAAGAAATTCTTCCACAAAACTACCACAAATTTCACAAAAAGAAATCATAAGTGTGGGGTTTTCTTTTGTTCTGCAGTGCTTTTAAATCTTAAAATAGAGAATATTTTGTCTGTTCCATAGCTATCCTCCTCTTAAATTGACAAAATAAGCATGAGATGCTGTTAAGTGATTCACCCACTGTAGAGTGGTGAATTTTGGTGGGTGGATTTTGTCCTCTGTGCATGAAAAGTGTATTCCATTATATGTGTTAATTCTTTTTCCACACTCATTTTCTGGAAACCCACATTAAATCAGTCTTTTTCCAGGGGGACATGTACTGATGACTAATTTTTCCTGAGTTCCTACTGTAGTGTGTTTCTGCTGTTTCATTTCCTTCTTGCTAATGCCTACAAATATGGCTTTCTTTATCTGCAACTCTCTGGGAATGCTTGTGAAATTCAGCTTCTGAAAAGGATTTGTGGCATAATATCTCAGTTGGAGATATTATAAGATAATACTTTTTCTATAGCAGCAAAGAAAAAATTAGCCTGTGTATCCTGTGGGATATTGTGAAAGCAGTTGAGAGGGACAAACTAATTACACTATCTCCTCAGCAGAAAACAGCCAGATTAGAAGAGCTATATCAGTCTAAAATTGTTTGGAAAGCTCACAAATTATTATATCCCTCTTGTAAATATAATGTCTTCTATTAAATTGATAAACCACTAACCAGCATGCTTAGAATCAATAAATCAGGAAAAGACTCAGGTGGAATTTTTAAGAAGTGTATAAATAAAATGGTCTATTTATTTGTGTTTTGAAATCACTTAAAGGGTTCCTGGAAATTTCCAGCATAAATTGCAAACACTCCTGCCCAGGTTGTAGTCTCCAGTAGACTCTTTTAATTATGATTATACTGAATATTTTCCATTCTGATGTATTTACAATCACTGGATGTTAACAAGTGCTTGAAAGGATTACTTAAAAGCCAAGTACTGTAAATATTGTGGAGTATCTATTGACATGTTGGATTTTATAAGTATTTTCACTGTCCCTATATATCTGCTTTCTCTCTCTGAGTAAGTATATGTGTTGCAAAGAGTGAAAGATACAGATATTAAGAATGCATTAAATTTATGCACATATAAAACTGCAGCTCTTTCTCTCTCTTGCAGTTCCCACATGCTTTGCTTGTTAGAGAGAATTTTAATTCTGTGCATAAAATCTCCGCATGGACTTGTAAGCTCAAAGATTTCTTCTTGGTTAACAATTTTATAACAGAAATATGAAAAGATAATCATGCATGAGCATTGCTGCATTTCTCCATCTCAGTATCTTTTTATTTGTAGTGAATGATGGCAACAACAACAAAAAAAAAAGATATTTGAGTTTTGCTGCCATTAATCCCATTGAATTCTGTCTAATTAGCAGGAGTAGACAATTTTTGTCGCTGTCTACATACCCAATATCAACTTGAAAATACTGCCATAGATTTCAATGGAACCTCAGAACTGCTATGTATGAAGTCCAAAATAGCAGTGGCAGAAGTTGGGGTGCACCAAGTATCTCTATTTCATGAATTTCTGGTACAGATTTGTTCTGTATGTCGGGGGATCGCAGAGTCATTTGTGTTGGGAGAGACCCATAGAGGTCATCTGGGCCAGTATCCAAGTTAGATACAACTCAGAAGCTAGAGCAGTTTGCACAGGGTCTTTGGGTCATGTGTGGATGAGGAGCCTTGACTGGACACCAGTCAAGATCTGTTCAGACTACTCTCATAGTTCTCATTGTTAAAACCCAGGAGTACTTAGGTATCATCAACTTAGTGCAAATAAATACTGTTAAGAGTTGCAACCAAGCTACAGGTTAAAGAAGCAACTTTTCTAAGATCACGCAAGAGGTTTCAAATGATATAACGAAAACCAACAAAAGCTTAGTCGTTTAGGTGTGTTATCTCACTTCAAAGGCATTAAAGAGAGAAATATTTTAAAGACAGGCAATATCCATGCTTTGGCAGTGAATCAGAAGAGTAATTCTTGCTGTCTGCATTCACCATTTTTTCAGGCTGTGACACCAATGTCCCTTCAGTTCTTCTGGCTATTCATTCTCCTGCACTTGCAGTTTTTCCTTGATATCTCTAATTGTACTGGAAGAATAAGTGACCTTTGCTCTTCTGTGTTAATGGACTCTTCAGTAGATTAATCCTATGGATATGAATTTCAGCCCTTTCTGTCTGAAGAAGGAGCAAAAGTCTTCTTCCAAGGGTAAAAGATAAACAATGAGAGAAAGGTTATTAGCATAAGCCATGGTGGCTTTGCCACACCAGCACACACTGATGTATTAAAGCAGTGGAGAGAATGGTGAGATAGAGAGGTAGATCCATCTAGGTGCCAGGCAGCATGAGAAAAAGGTGCTCGAAATTGCTAGAAAATTTCAGAAATAGTGGAAGATGTTAGTGTCACAAACTCTGCTAAACAAAGTTCAGTTCTGCAAGTGGAGCAAGAGGTAACGGAGGGAAATGTTGGCTAAAGTATTAAGAGTGAAGTCAAGTGCTACAAAAATTAGGAGCAGAGACATGACATGATCACAGCTAGACAGCAGGAAAATTATCTCCCTTGCTATGTTTTCACATTTCTCTCTGTTCTCTCCACTTTCTTTCTGTTTTCCCAAGAAGGAGGATTTTGCTTTAAAACTAAATGTGTTTTAAAAATGTATTCAGACAGTTTTCAGAAACTGGACAAAACCAACCCAGTTATTCATCTGATGCATTGTTGTTATAAAGATTTTTTTTCCCCAGAGAAGAGAAAAATTATTCCTTTCCTTCCATATCTCTATCTCCTATGGGTTTAATCTGCCTGAAAGTAGCAATAGCAGTTTCCCTCTCTTCCTTTTTGATCCAGCAAAAGTCTGGATCTGCAAACTGACAGTTACTTCCTGATAACAGCAGCTTTGAAAACAGTCCAGCCCAACTGGGACTAATTTAAACAGTTTCAGCAAGGCAATTATCAACACAAGATGCTGTACAGAAGGCCAAAACCAGAATAGCCTGCAGTTGGTTTCAGGACTTTGGTTTAGGGCGTGTTTAAAATTTATACAGAAATTTTGGGTGGTTTCTGTATCAAGGCTTGAATTTTCAGTTGTGTTTCAGTTGCATTGTTCTTGAGATAGAATGACAGAGAGAACAAGCCATAGTTCACGGTGACCATTTTCATACTACCCAGCAATGGTAGTATGAAATGGTCACTGTAAATTCATTGATGATATATATTGTCTGGTCATACAGGTTCACTACTGGGCATCCTCCGCATGCCTCAGTTGTAGTACCAGTGGGAAAACCTCATGTAGCCTGGGCTTCAGAGAGCCCCTCAATGCCACTATCACTTATCAGCTGAACCAGCCTCCTTGGGAAACATTTCTGGTCTGCTCACAAAATAGACTCCAAATCCATTTGTTGGCATCTGTATAAATACTGGTTCAGACAGTTTTCTGTCTGAAGATGAAACAATGTTGGCATAGCCAACTTGCATGAAGTGTTGGTACAGGAATATCAGTAAGCATGAGAGGTGTGCACACATTTGCCAACACAGGCACTGGCATGGATCCATCTCAAGCTGCAGCCCCTCCTCCCAAGACAGAATCCTGAGAGATGGAAAGCAATGTAGTTCACAACATGGTAATCCCATAATATGGCTTTCCACAAATGTGAAGTACATGGACAGAATTTCTAAACTTGCTAAAAGCTCCCAGATAAACAGATTGTTCAGGTAAGAATCAGGAAACTATGGGAAGTTCTCTGCTACAAGGTACTGAAATGCCTTGTCTTCACTGGAAATTCAGATTGTTGTGAAAACATTGAGAAAAGAAAATCGATGTCAGACAAAAGGCAGCTGTCAAATGTTATTTGGTATGAAGTGACAGTCCTTGTTCTCAGTTCAGCTGTCCTCACAGCTCATTTTTGGTTGAGCAGCTGAGCACTACAGCTCTTCCCAGCTCAGTGCACTGCAATGGTCCATCTTTCCCTATGGACTAGCTCTTGTATGCCTTAGGTGAAGCTGATCACTGGTGAGACAGAGAGTGCCTTAAGACTGGATAGGGGTTGTGCCATGGTCTTGTGAACATACAAAATGTTGGCATTGCAGCATAGGGGGGTGTGGTGCACTAGTTAAAGATGAGTCCCACTCAGTGGGTTTAAGACTCAGCAGACTAGGGCAAGCAAAGGTGATTTTTTTGAGGTAAAGAAGAGTGGGCAGTCTCCACTGCCCTATAAATCAGTAAATGCCAGCAGGGCAAGAATCCTTCTCACAACAGATCTGCTACCTATTCAGAATCTGGCTCAGAGGTACTGGATAATGTCTTTCTTTCCTGAACAGTGGGACATGATCTCTTTCAGTTCACATATTGAGCACCCAAATATTCCAGATCCTTGATAACTGACTATTGAGTTTAAAACTGTAGAAAAACCTTAGTTCTTTTACATTTAAGTACCTTCTGCTGGGAAAATATCCCCTTTGGCATGCAGACATCAGCTGCTGTGACAACAAGCAGCCATGAGAGAATCTGGATTTAAAAATACCTGGTTTTTAGATTGTTTTCTCTCTGCATGGTATTTAGTATGCCTTAAAACACTGAAGAATTTTTATTTGGTCCAATTTTTGGCCTTGCAGTTTTTATTTTTCTTCTTTGACACCCCTTGCATAGCTGCTGCTGTCTAGTTAACTCACAGTGTTCCTCCAGTCTCAGTGCCGCCTGCCCCACAACCCTGCATTGTGAGAGGTTTTCATGCCTGCAAGAGATATGGAACTCATTTCTCCTTCTTGCATATGTCCTAATTTGTTGAAAGCATCCATCCCTTCTGACCCCTCTGTACCATAAGTCTTTCCTCTCCCAGGGTTTTACAAGCCAGTAGGTACCTTGGCTATTACTTCCTTGAAGTAATAGTGCTTTAGTAGTGCCTGCAATGATGCTTTTACCTGGGTACCAGGGCGAGGGGAGAAGGAACAGCATGCACAAACACCTTGTGCAATGTAGACATTGATAAAACAGGGAGTTCCCAAATTGCAGGGAGAAAACCAATTCATACCAAGAAAGGTGTTAGAGCCAAGCTTTTGGCAGCTGGTTTTTTTTTGAGATTCTGCTAGAGACTATTGCATTTTCTCCCTTTATGAAAAATTGTCACAAACGAAAATATCATCCTTTCTGAACTGGGATGACATAATTTTTATGAAACATAGTTAACTGAAACAACCAGGACACTACAAAGTTACATATGAAAGATAAACTGTTTATAAGGGTTAGGAAGGTGCTTCAAACTGTTAAGCTCTGTTACTCTTTTCATTAATAAAAAAAAGGTACATAAAAACATCAGCACATTTGCCTGACTAACTTTCTCTGTCAACTAGCTTTAATAATTATTTACAGAGCAATACAGAGTGAAGAAGGACATCTTTCTAGAACCTCTTCTGTTGTAATTTTAGCTTGCTAGTTAAGCTGAGTGACTGACAAAAGTGTTTAGACAATGTATAATTATTCAAAGTTTGACATGTTGAAATCCAAAACAATGCTTGAAAAAAGTACTTGGGGAAAAATAGGCAGGTAGATTTCAGGGATACTGCTTTGAAACTATCTGCAGTGCCCTAGGAAGTAAACTCTGCTACTGTATCTCAGAATTTATGACAGAGCCCTATTCCTCTACCTTCCCACCAACAGCTTTCTTGACTTAATGCAGAACCCAAAAGTCTTCCTTTTCTCACCAAACAAAGTAGAAATGACAGCTGTCTGAACAGACCTGTGCTGTAGGTTTTAACCGTAGTACAGCACTGCTACATAACAGGAGCTAAATAAAAAAAAAAACAAACCAAAAAAACCCCAAAAACCTTACTTTATTTGGATTAACTCCAAATCTGTTCAAATCATTAAGTATTTTAAATTAATAATTCCTTTAAAGTTCAAGTAGTTATGTTTAAACTTTGCCACAAATAAAAATTGCTTAAGCAAGGAATGTCAGTCATCTTGATTGCCTGAATGATCAAAAACCTTCCCAGTGTTCCAAGGTCACAATAATGTTTTTAAACTAAATAAGTACTTAGAGGACTACTTGTCTGTAAATTTGCAGAGGGAAAATCTGAAAAATAAATATTTATTGTGTTGTATAGTATTTATCCTTATGCCACCCATTCTGCTATAACAAAGACCAATTCCCTTGACAAATTCATGTTTTCTACTCCAAAATCCCTTGGTAATTATTAGCTTCCAGGAGACTGTTCCTGAGACTATCAATGTGAAGAGTTAGAAATGTAGTCACTTTCTTAAAAGTATTCTCCCTTTTTTCTATATATTGCAGAGCGAAATGGCCTTCATGTAGATGATGAAATTCTGTGTTCTAGCATATAGCCTATCAGATCTAAAGCTCTTCTGTCAACCTCATAATGCATTAAAAGTTTTTTGTGAAAAATCCACACAGATTCCAAAGTCAAAGCCAAGGAAACAGGTCACTGAGTTCCGTATAAATCTATAGGAAAAAAAAAAACCTGTATGGATTAAATTGCTGTAATTTTCTCCATCAAGCCTTCATACAGGTTTAGAATAGGTCCAGATTCATAACCAGATTCATAACCAAAACCACAATCAAAGTCTACCAGGAGTTGTTACCACACATTGCCCTCTGGATATTATGGAACAAAAAGCCACATACCCTAATTACAACATTATTCTACTTTGCTTGGATCAATTTAGTGTGATGTGAAAATTAAAACTAGACAATATGTTGTTCTTATGTACAAGAAAAACTGAAAATACTGTGGGCAGGAAGAAAGTCATTTGGTAGGTTCCTGTTTGATTATGCTAATCATCTGATGTTTTAATTTCTTACATAGTTCTCATCCTCTTTCATCTCCCATTCTTCCTTCCACTTGCTGAAAAGTAAAAAAGAATTCTTACATCAAAACTGGTACCAAGCAGTCAATTGCAAATTTCATCTGACAGACCAATTTTCAGCTATTCCTTCTTTAAAGACAGGATTTTCCAACATCAATCTTAGTGAGGAATATTTTCTTCCACAAAAACATTGCACAAAATTTAAAAAAAAATGATAGAATTCACACTGATGCCTGAAACACAAAAAAGCAATCATCTATGCTTTTAGTATCTTTGTTTTAACACCTGTTTAGCTATCTTGCTACATTTTTACATACTTGATTTTTGCTCTATGCAATCAGCTGCAGTGCAAAGAAATCTGTAATGAACATAAATACATATATTAAGTAGAAAACAAATCTTAAGTGTTTCTGCAACCATGTCAACACATAAATTCAAATAATAACAGAGCTCTACGAAGTGTTTATATCTCATTAGCATGGACACAAGAATACAAGAGTTCACAAACACTATGGATTTTGCAGTTTCATCAGTACATTTATGTTATTTGTTTGCAATTATAGATTGCATTTTTTAAGATATAAGTTTCTGAATTTTTTTTATGAAGATGATTTGACTGTTCAAATCAAGAAAGTCTTTGTTTCAGTCACAAAAGGATCTCTAACTGAGCAAAGCTTGTAGGTGTTTATGTGTAGGGTCATCAGAGAAGTTTGTTTACTAACACATATTCCATCAGGATAGGATATGTAACAAAACACTTCTATTATGCCATCAGAAAGTTTAGAGGTTAAGCATGAGAAATAATTCCAATGGAATTGTACTAGAAATAAAGTGTTCCCTTTATGTGTAAATAAATAATCATCAGGGTAGGTTTCTTTCAAGGAAAAGTCTTTGGTACTGACATCCCCTTCAGTGATGACATTGCTTTGAGTTTGTTCCATCACAACTGAACAATATATTCATCTATAATATATATACAATCTTCTCTATCGTTATCTAGGTATTATGGCTTTGCTCATTCCTGTATGAAGAAGCATTCATTATCTTGTTCTTTTATGCATTATCCAATTTTCAAATAGAGCCTAATAGCTATAAAACTTGCCTCCACCATTTTGTCCTGAAGTAATTAAAACGTATAAATAATTTTAGCTCTACAATTACATTTTATGGCTAAATCAGTAATTTCTTGTCTATTCTGTTTTGGGGGGTTTATGCCCATAGTTAACAACAAGATTTAGAGCCCTATTTTCTTATCCCTTGTTATCATGCATCTTGCTCTGTTATGAGCAACAAAAGTAATTTGCCTTTTTAAACTAGAGAGGAATGTGAATGCTCGACCAAAAAAATTGATGATTATCTTTGGAGTTCACTTGAGCTTTTTGGAAAGAAAAGGGAGAATTTTCTACTCAAACAGAATAGGCTCTGAGAAAAGTGTTCATTTCTAATACAGTGTATGAAAGTATGATTTGTGCAGCTATGTAAATGAGAAAGGGGGTCCTCTTTTCATTACTGCCATGCAGGACTGTGAGGTCCAAAACTTTCAACTGAAAAGGATAAAATAATGTCCTTTTCCAATGCTGTGCCTCTGTTTATTTCTCTGACACCTGAGGAGGGACAAAATTGTAGCACCTACAGTTGCACAGCTATTCTAGGGCATGAGAGCAGAGTTGGCTTTGGATGATGTGAGGGCAATTATTTGCTTCCAAAAGGCTGATTGTCCTTGATACGGCCTCCTCTTGGAGATGTGCTTTCCTCCTCATGGTTATTTCTGGGGCAATGCCACCATAAGATGTTGTCTCTGTCAGGCCAGCAAGTAAAATAATATCAAGCCTTGCCAGAGAAGGCAATAAACATTAGTACAAACATCCTTTTCTGGGTGACTATAAAACAAATAACTGGATGAAAGGCTAATTAAATTTTAGATAAAACAATTCTTTAAGAAAATCCTAAGCTTTCACCAGGAAAATTTTACTGCTATACCATGCTTGAGGACAATGTTACCTGCACCTTACACTTTCAGATTAGAAAATCATCTGCCTGCACCCACACAGTCACAGATGAGGACTGTGAATAAGGCTTATTTCAGGAAATACCAACTTGCAGAATCAAACAAAACCAAACCTCATTTACTGCACAATTACCTTTTGTTTTCCTGCGCCTCAGAAGCATTGCTTGCATGTTATTAGCTCTAACAATTTCACACTACCTGGGTTCAGGCTTGTTGAAATAGTTGTTGCTATTCTACTCAGATTCCTCTTCCATGAACAAAACTAAGAAATCCAGTTCAACTAGGCAAGGAGAGAAGAGGACAGAAAGAAGAGAGTGACAGAGTTCATCTGTCCTTCATGGCTATGCAAAAACTTTGGCTGGATTAGTTCTAGTGGCTTGTACTTGAGAGAACCCTAAGGAGATGATTTTAAAAATGGTATTTTTAAGCCTTCTTAATTTTTCAGGGAGACTGAGACCCGAGGTCTGAATAACATCAATGAACCAGTGCTCCCAAGTACACACTGTCATTTTAAATTGCAGCTGTAAGTCTGACTGTTTCCTTCAGATTTCTCAGTCTATCATAATCCAGAAGTGGAATAGGTGTTCCTAAGCAAGTCAGAAGCCTAGAAATACAGATGGTGACACAGGCAGAAAGCTTAAAACACAATAGAATTCATTCTTTTCTGTGACCACCATGTAATAACTTTTTCTGCTTACATTGAGACTTTTTTGTAATAATAGTAACAAAGACGTCAAGTATATGAGGAAAAAATGATCAGCTTTGAGTCTACAGTAGATGACTGATTTCTTATGCCAAAAGAAAGCATTTTTCATTTTTTTTAATGTAGCCTTTAGCATGTCCCTAGTTTTCTCTCCATTTCATCATCATCTATATGACTAACTCTGCTATTGTCTGGTCTTCTTTAAAATTGTGTCTGATCCTATCCCAAATACTGACGTTTATGCCTCCCCACTTTATAAGACACCAAAGCGATATTACAGTCAAGGGAAAATACAGCTTAAGGGCTGGTCAGCAGGTGCTGGAGCAACTCACAATGCATACATGTGCATATATTCCCAGTAAAAGAACTTCATACTGAGCTGCCAAAGAGGAGAGGAAGTTGAGGGCATCGATGCTGTCTTTGTGTTCATGTGAGTGCTCTGTGTGTCTGATAATAACTGATTGAAAGATTTCATATATAACTAAATGAACTGAGTATGATTATCAACAATACGTATATTTGTATAAAAAGATCTTCATGCTTGGAATACCATTAAAATCAAGATTTTTTTTTCACATATTTCCACAGTACAAATTTTACCCAGTTACTTTTTATATATATTCTTAAATGTACTCAGTGTACGCCAATGAACCAAACAGGTAAGAGGAGGAGAAAGTTCAGCAGCCAGCTTTTGAGGTAAATAGTTGTTTTGATTCTTCTATAGTGTCTTTTCTGCTAATCACTTATATTTATGAATGAGGTAGATCAAGAAATACTGGGTTTTAGTCTTAATTTGATTTTAAAAGGAGAACCGAAGATAGTTAAACATGTGGCTGGATATTTGGAAAGCAAATAGAATGTATAGGCAGTGTGGTGGATTTTATATAATTAACATAAAAACTTTCAGACACTGGGAGAGTTTTTGGCCAAGAACAAGTTCCTTGTAACTGGTCAACTAAAACATAAATATTAAATACTCTGCTGTGGCTCATCAGAATAAAATTACAAAATAATACAATGTGGTCTAGACCATTTTATATGGCATTACATTAATGCCTTAAAACATTTCTTCTGTGGTGTTCAGATACTTTATATTTTGAGAAAAAAATTACGTGTATAATTGCTCCAAGCACTATCAACTCTCTGTTTCACCAAATTGTCATCCTTTATTTGCTTTACTCCACTTTCTTCCAATCCTTGTCTAATGTCCATGTGAGAGTAGAGGCTACTAGGGGCTCATCAAATCTGATAACCTTCCACTAATGTCTGTGACACACCCCACAGGGGTGACCTGGGACTCTGCGCAATCTCAGCTCTACTTTGGGTCCTATCAAATTTACTCTGTCCAGAAGACTTCATACTTCATTTGATCCCCTGCTTCCCCAGTCAGATGGTCTATAGTAGAACAGAAGCTGACAAAGCTTTAGCTTGATTACATTGCAAATTTTGCAGCACTCTTTTCTCACACACTTATAGTTCAAACACCAATTGACAGGTGACAACCTCCCTGCTGCCACTTTTAGCTTTACCCTTTTACCTTGAAGTGCCTCTGTTTTTTCCATAATGTCACTGTTCCCAGCAACTGCTTGGCTAATGCACCTTTGTCCAGCTTCAAACAGTTAGTGGCCCACTTCTTTTTAAGCTAATAATCAGGCCAGCTACTTCTCTGGGCATGGCATACTCTGAGCTAAGAGCTTTGTAGTCATCCTTCAATGTCTTACTGTGTACGTGTTGCTGGTGAGCACACACATGCCGAGCCATGCCCTCCATCTTCATTCATTTCTTCCCAAGTGCCTTGGCACTTACTGCTCCACCTGCTGCTTTCTGCAGGCTCCAGCACTAACTGTGTGTCCTCCTCCTCTATTTTGAGTTACCTGTCACTCCTGTGGGGTAGGGCACTGTCTGCCTTTCCTTGGTGTCCATCTGAAGAGAGGGATACCTTTGCTCAGTGCATGCTCCAGGCTAAACTCCAGGGGTCTCATTACTGTGCCATAGCTTTTTGCCCCTCAGATATTAACAGTGCTCATATTATTTCTTAAGTCTTCATTGCTTATTCTCCCTTAAAAAGTGAGATTCTAGCCCTACTTGTTACAGGAGAATTAAACTCTTCAAAAATTTCATTTAGTACTTTATCTGATAACATATTGTAAGTACACATGCACTCTGCAAACATTGCTGTGTTTCTCACATTGTGATGTTAAAGGTCCATAGTTCATCTGTTATTCCAGAGTTAATTGAAAATCATTTTGTCCTTAGAGCTAGCTGTTGTGGGGATAAGGATGCCTCTGATTTTTTTCCTGTCCACTGGCATCCACTGCTCATAGATACAATATGTATCTCTGATTAAACCACATTTGTAGAGTTCAAGCTCTGCTGAGTGTTTTAGGTGTTCTGTGTTTTCGCTCAAGCTATTTTCATAAATCATTTTATTCCTAGTACCAGGTGTAATTCAGTATCCATTAAAAAAGAAAGGCTGAAGGTGTTCTGCTTCATTAGGTGCCTGGAGTGGCAGCAGCCCACGGCAAGCCTGCTTGTGCCAGCTATGGAAGCCCAAGGAGCCCAACACCTCCCCTTTCATGGTGTCAGCACAGCAGTTTATGCAGTGGGAGAGAGGGTTTGGTGGGGTGTTCTAATGGTGTATGACTTTTAAATACTGCATGCCTTGAATCTGAGGATCAAGACAAAGTTGGGGGTACCCACTAGGACACATGAGCCAAGATTTTTGTGGACATGATTAAGCTTGCCTAAAGAACCTTGACACCACACAGTTCAAAAGTTTTATTTCCAGAATGTGACATATAGCTCTTACCTAGTATCTTGGAAACTCTGGGAAATTTTTTGGGGTAAATTTGCCTATTTCATGGGATTTCTGTGTCACAGCCATGATCAGGCTTGAAAAGCCAGGTGCAGTTTTTTACAAATGAGTATTCAAACACAAAGTTATTTCATATTTTTACTTATGACTATGTTGTATTTTAATTTTCAGAAACTTGAAATGAGAAAGGTATAGTTGCTGAAAAGGCAATGAACCACTCAGGCTGAACTTTAACACCCATCCAACATCTAATTAGTTGAATTAGAGCCACTTTGCAAGAGAGTCAATCAAGTCTCTAGCTTTAGCTGCCCCAGTGGTTCTGAAATTTGATGATGTTATCATTACTCCAGAGGAGACAGTTAGCATTTTAATAAGTGCACTTTCCCCCAGCTCTTCAGCTCTGAACTAGGAACTATCATAAGTTAAAATATTATCTGCAAAATGCAGACTCTTCTAGGCCAGCAATGTGTCCATATCTGAAAACTTTTTTTGGTAGAGCACTCTTATTACTTTCATATCGATCAAAAGAATTAACATCAACCAGAGTTTCATGATGTCCAGAATGAGAAGTTAATTAACAGATCAGAATTTGAACTGAAGTCATACATTTGCAGAAGAAACTCAAAATGAATTATTAAAAATCACTATTCATATATGAATAAATGGTGAGGTGAAAATCCCTCCAGAAGGTTTAAACTAGCCTTTAAACACAAATCAGATAAAAACTATGCTACCGGCTTCCTCTAAGTTAAGCAAAAACATTTGATGTTTCACAGAAGCACTATCAAGTGAAGGCTGAAGATTTCTGTAAAATTTAAAGCACACCAGATAAAAGGATACATGCACATACAGAAATCCTAGATTGGCTTCATTTCTTGCCTACGCACATTTTTCCCTTCAGAAGGGAAGAAGAGGCTCTAAAATTTCTTAGACTGACTTCTAGTCTTTTTGTCTCGATGAAAAATGCTGTATAGTCTGTTGCATCCCTCCTTCATTTCATTAAGAAATGTCCTGCTTTTCATAAGAAATGATCTCATGATGCAGATCAGTTCTAGGAGGAACCTAGTAAAATCTGATGCATATACCATGACTGAGACACTGGATTATCTGTCTTCAAGTAGTCTGGCTTTACATGGAAGGAAAGACGCGGCTTTCCAAAGGCTTCTTGTAGAAAATTAGTAAGCTGTGTGGAGAGAATGGTAATTCAGCCCCAGATCTGTCCCTTTCCTCTCAGCTGATGATGTCTCTCCCTTCTCTCTCAGGTACTCTAGAAGCCTTCCAGCTTGAGTTCATTCTTCTTTTAAAATAATGCCCTATTTCTTCTGCTTTCTTGAATGAGTAATCTTGTCAAAAGATAGCATAGTTCAAAAGTCATTTAAAGATTCTCCATGGTGTTTTCAAATCCTTTTAGCACACAGTAACCATGGACAAATTCACTTTTAAAAGTGAAAATATTATAAAAACTGAATAAATGAAAACAAAAATTTAGAATGAAATTGTTGTGTGCTCTGCAACTGAGCACATGGTGTCAGCTTTCGTGCCTGTTGCAGAAACAGTAGCTGCTGTGCCAGATCAGCTTCATTAGTTGGACTGTTGCAGTGCTCTGCCTTCTTTTTCACGCTTAGCACTGGGATTTTTTGTATCTGGTTCCTACTATATTCATTGCAAATACATCTACTCTCTCAAAGTTCATTTCCCAGACAGGTCTCACTGAACTTCCAAGCTCTAGGAAAATAAGACCCAGCATTCCCAAAGGTGATAATTATCAAAGAGCACCATCACTCTCACCTCTACAGAATCCCTATATGCTTTAACCATTTGTTGTTTATAAGGTTTGGGTAGGTATTGAGAAGAGTGAAGATAAATTATAAAATGGAAACATAATGGGTCATCCTTGAAACAGTGGCTGGGAGTGACACTTCACTTTACATCTGCTGCCTATAAAGGGACAGATCAAGGCTGAGTTTTATACACATGCATTTCAATTACCATCAGTGAAATTAACACAGCAAATCAGGATTTCTTCTTTAAAACATAGAACTAGAGACCTCAAGAGATTGAAGTACAGTAGGGAATGGCCTAGAAGATTTGTGTGGAAATTTGAGTGAAAAGAAATATTTAAAAAATAGGCTATGCAACCAGCCTTGAAACTACGCTGAGAACCAAGTAGCCAGAGAGGGACAGAGATTGTAGGTTTTATCACATTTTAGAAGGTAATGGTATTCTCTTAATCACCACAAAAGTATCATTAGCTTTTACCTGGTTAATTAAGGCACTAACTTAATTATACCTTCGCTTATGCATCCTCAAAGTGTTAATATTTGCTCGGAGGTAAGACCTAGGATGGGGAGGCTCTACAGAAAGATCTGAACAGGCTAGATTGATGGGCTGAAACCAATGCTATGAGGTTCAAAACGGTTAAATGCCAGGTCCTGAGCTTGGGACAAAACAACCTCGTGCAGTGGTACAGGCTTGGGAAGGAGTGGCTGGAAAGCTCACTGGCAGAGAATAACTTGGTTTCTGGCTGCCCTTATGCTGACCAGTTGCACCCACATCTTCTTGCTATGTGTCCCCCCAGTATCAAAGCCTACCATGTAATTTATATCAAATAATCCAGTGTCCTCCTGAGAATCTTAGGAGACAAACATGAAATAAAGGAGAGGATGCCATGAAAGCAAAAGGAGAAACATCTTTCACTATATAATCAGCTCTTTAGTAACAGTTCTGGACAAAACTATGCATTTAGATCAAATCTTCTACAGAGTACTTTTTTTTCCCCCTCCCAGAAAATGCTCTGATATGAGCACAGTGACTCTGCACATGCTAAAGCAAAGTCCTAGCTTATATAGATCAAGACCTCGTGGTACAAATAAGCCGATCTCTGGAGAAGAATGAGAACAACAAACCATGGAAATGGTTCAGCAGAAAATCTAATTCTCCATTTTAAGCATCTTTAGGAATTGTGCCTCACTCAGCATAATGCATTTGTCCTTCATGTTCATGGACACAACATTTTAAACAAGAAAATTTAAAGATAATAAATGGAAAAGAATGTGAAAGGCAGTGGAACAGCTAATCTATTTTTCTCTCTCAGTCTATGTATGAGACTTAGAAGAAAACGTGACTAACACAAGTTAATTTCCTTTCCATTCTCTTCCTGTTAAAGATTATGAAATGGTGAATTAAAAACCAGCACATTCATAGTAGACTAAAATAATTTTTCATGCAGAGAAAAATAAGCGTGTTGAATAGTTTACTATTTTAAAAGATTTAGATGTATCCTGGAGGAATTATTTGTACACAAAGGCATGAGCGAAAGCAATTAATCTAACAAGTTTTTAGTCCTCTTTTTAAACTGTAGTCACTTTAGGGTGTATATATGCCATGGCAGTCAGTTAGAAATCAGTGGGCCAAATCTAGCACTTGAAAAAATTGATGTAGAATTTCGCAGGACCAATCTACTTTAAACTTGCTAGAGAGTATCTGCTATGAATGCCCCGTAATTCCTTTTCTTTGTTTTCTTACAAACCTTTTAGCTCTGCTTTCCACAGAGTTTTTATCTCCTTCAGGGAGATGGTGGGGAATTTGACCTAGGGACTTGTTGAATGCATGCTACTCCAAAGCCAGGGCTGGCAGCCATTGCAGTGGTGCATTAGGGAGTGGGATCATAGCCTCCAGGAAAGGTCATATCAATCACAGGATGTTTATATGCAGTTTAACCAAGGGAGAGGTGTGGAGCAACTGCTCTGTGCTGGCCTTATGGCCTGAGCCTCCCTGCAAGGAGATGTAGTGTCCAGTTCCTCAGCCAGACTGCAGAGAAGTGACTTACTCGACTTTGTTTAATATGACATTTTGAACCAACTCAACAGCCTTAAAATCTGCACAGGCAACCATTCCCTAGACTACTCCTTCTTCCCACCCTAAATCCCAGAGAAGCCCCACTTTGTTAGGGTTTAAAATTCTTTCATATCCCTCTACCAGCCACATGGCTCCCTCTCTGAGATATTAAATGGTTTATAACTCCCTCCCAAGATTTTCAACAGTTGGCCTGTAAAAGCATAAGTCTGTATGGACTTCAGCCTTAAATGTATAAACCTGTACTTGGATACAGTGCAACAGAGCCTATAGAGAAAGAAGAAACTGTATTTTATCAGTATAACTTTTGGTTCTATACTCCAGAAATTAGTGTTATAAACTTGTCAGTAGGTGATATGTGACTGCAGAATTATGCCAGCACTACCTTTGTGTCTTTTGGATGAAACATTAAAGATGAATGGAAGTTAACTATGCATGAGATGCATTATAACTATGTGCTTAAACAATACCCAGACACTGTATTTTCCTATTTCATTTCAAATTACTTATTTTCCAGAGTGAAAATGCATAACCAGGTGAATAAGTATTTTCTTCTGGAGTATTTTATTTAAATGTTTGCACTGTGAGTCTTCTGAGTCTTGGAGGAGAGCAATATTTTACAGCCTTGTAATAGGACTGAAGTGTGGAAAGGGCAAGCATTTTATGCTTACATTCCATAAGACCATTGGCTGCAAAATATGCCAGATAATGGAGAATATTTCCCTTCTGGGCTTGATTCAAATCTCACAGAAAGGTGATTACATCAAGATATTCCTTCCTGTGTTCCCCACAGTAACTCCATGACATTATACTATTTTAACCAGGAGTATCTAAGCTACAGGAACAACCACTGATGAAAATGGAAGCTACCTCTTCTCCTCCACCCAAGTGGAAAGTTATTTAAACACAGGCCAAAATACAAATTGTTTCTATCCAATTTTTATTGTTTATCACAGTTCCATATAAAATAAATGCAATGCTTTGCCTTTTGGAAAAAAAAATATAATTCAGTAGAAATTATGGTTTCTATTGATTGAGTTGGAATATGCAGCAAAATGCAGACTAACACAGGTTTCTGGTTTTGAGAATTCCCATTAGAAATATTAGTTATAGTTTATATCTTTCATTTTCCTGTTTTATTATTACTCTGAAATTATTGACAGACACCTCTGTTCCCTCACTTTAAAAAAAAAAAAAGAAACAAATCATATCAGATTTGGGGGCTTATCTTTTTAATTTTAGGAAATATTTCTAATACTTGGAAATATATAGGCCTTCAGTGAGAAAAACAACTTTGTGAATAAAGAATAAGAACAGTGAATGCGATTGCCATCATAATTTTGTGAATGGTGTTGTCAAGATAATGGATGCCTTCTCAATGACTCACTTCTCTTAACTTGTGGTAAAGTTTTCGGGTGAGGGGAAAAATTATGCTTAAATTATCATGTAACGACTTTGTAACATATAAAAAGTCATAAAAAGGATTAATTATTATATTTTGTGACACAAGCATTTTCAGCATTTTCTGTGATTTGTGTTCCATTTCCTGCTCAGTAGCAATGTAACAACACACCTGTAGCACATATTTGCTGTGACTTAATAAGATTTCATGTACAAAGCAGAGCAAGGCAAAGCCATAGAGGTGAATTCATGCTAATGAGAAACACAAACACCACATACATGTTATTTAGAGTCATATTGAACACCCTGGTAGTACAGGGTGACTGTGAAAGGCCAATTTTTGTTGTCAGGGCAGGATCAAAAGATATTCAGTGTAAATTAGTATTAGGTTCATCCATTTAAAAACCCTTCCCAGTTAGACAACCACACACATTTGTCTTGTCAGTCAAGAGCCATCCCATAAGAGCTAAAAGCACTAAAGATGCAATTCAAGTGAAAACAATGGGTAAATCAAATCTAGACTTTTGTAGCTACCTGTGGGTCTGTTTCTGTTCCAGAAAGGATAAGAAGTAGTGTGGAAAAGTTAGGATCAGCTTGATTTTTAAAGGAAAAAGCACTCACATGTTCTAATCTGAAATTAATACAGAAGACTTATTGTTAGGTTTTCTTCTTTACCAAAAGCCTTTCTGAAATGAATGTCATCTTGCAGGTGGAGGTAAAGGAAAATTACAACTATGTTGCCTTTTGTGCCCAGGAGCAACATTTTCATACCTCCATAGCACCCATACATCATGAAAGAGATTCTTACGTGGTACAATTGGCGTAAATCCCTAACATCCCCTGAGGATGAGCACGATAGCTATTTCTCTGCATATTATTGCTTCTTGTGCTACGGCATATTAGTGTACCTAACATTAATAGACTGACTTCAATTCAATCTTCACAATATCAGTGTTTATGGCAACATACATTGGAAAACATCTTTTGAAACATTTTCTAATGTTTATTTGACTCTGGAAACAAACTATTGATCTGTCTTGTATTAAGTGGATATTATCTCCAAGAATGTTTGATGGACTCTAACAGCTTTCAGCCTTCATAAAACCTATCAAATGCAGACATAGTTTGTTTTTCTGTAAACAGCCATCCTGTTTTATGATGATACCTATGTGTACTGCCAGAGCAAATTACAATAACATAAGTTCTATTGCTATCTGCTCTCAGCTGTCAGGAGCACATTTCTGAAGGGATCCAAATATTGATTGTGGAGACTAATGCAGTCAGCATGCCATCACCAGGGGAAAGTCCTTTATGACCAACTTAGTAGTTTTCTATGATGAGGTAACCACAGCAGTGGACACAGGTAAACCAAAGGATATGATCTATTGGCCTTCTTGGCCACCTGGGCACACTGCTGGCTCATGTTCAGCCGGCTGTCAACCAACACCCCCAGGTCCCTCTCCTCCTGACAACTCTCCAGACAGCCTTCTTCCAGTCTGTATCTCTGCATAGGGTTGTTGTGCCCCAAGTGCAGGACCCGGCATTTGGTTGTGTTAAACCTCATACTGTTAGACTCAGCCCAGTGGTCCAGTCTGTTTAGATCTCTTTGCAGAGCCTCCCTACC
>WAAB01018168.1:104234-124725 GCA_013389865.1 Piaya cayana
CCAGGGGAGGTTTAGGTTGGAGATTAGGAAGAAGTTTTTTACGGAAAGGGTCATTAGGCACTGGAATATGCTGCCCAGGGAGGTCGTTGATTCGCCTTCCCTGGAGGTGTTTAAGTTACGGGTGGATGGGGTCCTGAGGGACATGGTTTAGTGTTTTGTGGGAGTGGTTGGACTCGATGATCCAGTGGGTCTCTTCCAACCCGGTGATTCTGTGATTCTGTGATCTGGATTTCTGTAAAGCCTTTGACATGGTCCTCCACAGCACCCTTCTCTCAAAATTGGAGAGATATGGATTTGATGGGTGGATAGTTCAGTGGACAAGAAACTGCTTGGATGGTTGTATTCAGAGAGAAATGTTCAATGGCTCAAAATCCAGATGGAGATCTGTGACAAATGGTGTTCCTCAGGAGCCCATACTGGAACAAGTGCTGTTTAATATCTTCATAAATTATATTGACAGGGAGATTGAGTGCACTGTCAGCAAGTTTTCAGATGACACTAAGCTAAGTGATGCAGTTCCACTCATGTTATGTGTTTGTGTTTCTCATTAGCATGAATTCACCTCTATGGCTTTGCCTTGCTCTGCTTTGTACATGAAATCTTATTAAGTCACAGCAAATATGTGCTACATAACATCTCCATCTATGGAGAAAGCCAGTTATACAATTGTAATTCTGATTGAATTTGACCATATTCCCCACTAAGGCTCAGCTAACATATGAAATTTAGGAAGCAGTTGCAGTATTTTGAATAAGATAATTCAATAAGAGTAAGAAATTATTGCCAAATAAAGAAATAGAGATGCTATGTTTGCTTTCCAAAGAGAGTATTCTAATGTGTTTAATCTCAAAGTCTGACAAGGAAACAGGGAAGGAAGATGATACAGTAGCCTGTTGACATTCAAATGTTAGTAATGCTTCCTAAATAAAGTAAAACCCTTGAAAATTTTCATTCCTTTTTGCCTTTCTATAACCTGATTTTTCATTTTTATTAAAAGTTTCCTGAACATTACATTAACAATATTCCATTGTTCAACATTTCATTGCATGTGATGAGCTCCAGCGATCATACTGTAGTTCTTTCCACAACCCAACTTAACATTTGCATCAAAACACAGATTTGGAGGACTGTTAAGAATATATTATTTGATCTGGACCCTTTTGTAAAATAAGAACAAATAGATTTTGAAGCTTGTACATCAACTCTAAAACCAGAGCATCAATCAGATGTATATAATATATTGGACACAAGGAGAAAATAATAGATGTCATATCTGCAATAATGTAAATTATTTTTAAGCAAAAAACAGTTAATAAATCACATTCCTCATGAAGCTCTCCATGATATTATCTTATTAAATATGTTTAAACATGCAGCTCCAACTTAACACTTCATTTCTCGTTTTAGCACTCATACAGAAAACTAGTCCCTCTAATACTCTCTGAGAAATGGTTTATCAAATTTACTTATGTAATTGTGTAGTGCATTTCATCCAGTATTTGGGATATTTTAAGAATAAAATTATCAAGAAATTCAGGCCTGGTTCTTTCATCCATTCTAATTTGAATAGTCTTTTATCATGTGAATGAATTCACTCATTCCTTAATTTACAGCAATATATCCAGTCTATCATCATGCAGACACTGTAGCCTCTTCTTCAACCTCCCAAATCAATGTATTCAGTAAAAGAAACAGTGCCAGTGGTTTTGGTAGGCTGAGAAGTGATTTTCCCTTCTAGTCCTCTATGTGAGTTGACATTTTTTTCTGCCCTCAAACAACAAAGAAAATGCTCTGAAAATCACCTACCTTGGCAGACTCAGTCATTTACTTAATAGTCCAAGACAACAGTGAAAATGTTGCATAATTCTAGCTCCCCAAGTTCGTCAAGCTTTAGCTTCACACAGGATTATAAATCTAATATATTATCACCTGTTAAAAAAATAAGTTTCTAGCTTCCTGGTCAAGGGTGCAGTAACATTTTCTGTTAGCTGAACAATAATAAGATTCCACAGTAAACTGCTTTTTTTTTGGTTCAAGCATGTAAGCTGAACCACTGATTATCTCTTAATTGTCATTTTACTGCTAAATGCTGATGCAAACTCATAACTACAAGGTGGTTGGAAGTCTTTGTAGTGAAGCTTAGAAGTAGTAGTATCACTATTTCAGGGGTTCTTAAAAATGTTTTCTGACATAAAATATTGAACTTCTTTTTTAAGTCATTGTCTTATTCAGAGATACATGAGTTTAATGTATTTGTGAAAATAAATTCTCTCTCTAGTAGGGTGTAGCAATGTAGTTCTCTCTATTGTGGACAGGTGGTAAAATATTTAGTAATTCAAGTGTTTACATATATTTACTACATTATCCGAGACATTTCACTTAAGCGTATCTTCGTATAGTTACCTCAAGCAAGTAAAATCTCTATTAGGTTTACCATGAGCTAGTTGTCAGGGAGTTATAACCATGTGCAAAATTTTAAACCATAATTCAGTTTAAGATGAGCCTTAAAAACTTACTTTGGTGATCTTTAACATAAGCAAAAAGGTAATATATTACTAATAAAAGCCGACAATGTTCACCCAACTATCTAGATTTAAAACATTGAGAGAAATGGAAATAAGCAACTTCAGAGTATAAAAAATGTTTTTATATACTTATAAACTCCTTTCTTTAAGTTTTTCATCCCTTTCCACCATGGCATGTCTGCCTTTCATCTGTCTTTGTCTGTGAGAATTTCACAGAGAACCGAATGTCCTCACTCAAATATTTCAAAGTAGTCTCATTCAGTAGTTTTTGGCAAACAATGAAGAAAAAATTAGCATAATAAAACTGGAGGATAAATGGAGCCTTCCTGAAGTATTGACTTGCACCAACTTCAGTGAAGTGGGGTCCCCTACATCAAGTCTGGTTTTCGGTCTGTTTTAGTGAGCAACAAGATATCTTAATATCTTCCAACACAAAGACTAGTTGGTTTTCTTATTTAGGATCAGCTTGGGAATCCAAAATACATCATGACCAAAAATGCAGAAAGAACCTTCAACAGATAGCAGGATTAAGCCATCACTCTTCAGCAAGTAAAGGAATAGCTCTCTATGTTGTACAGTGAGGTGTAGACAATTGCTGCTTGATATTTAGTGCAAAGTCCCAGCAGGTTCTCTATTTTACGTTCTTATTCAAAATTTGAATAAGCTTTTGACATAGAGCCAAAATGTTAAATGAAAGCATCTGAAGGTCATTCAATGTTTCTTCCATGCACAAATGCCTCCTGCAATGCAAACAACCTGAGAAATCCAGATCTCTGAAATTTATTGTAGCTGAAAAGGAAGAAGAAATGAGTTTGTGTTTAAGCTGATATGGGTTAACTATGTGTTGCTGCTACCACTTGATGAAATTTGTGGAGACGAAACACAGGGTAAGGACTCTGAAGTGCTGTGAGCATTCATGGAATGGAACAGAAGCAGTCGGACATCGAACAAGTTTACTGTTTGGCGAAAGCAAGCACTTCAGTGTTTTTTGTTAACTGATCTTTGTGTTTAAATATCAGAATCTCTCAGTGAAATGACAGAAATATACTAATAAAGTAATCACTGCTAACGAAATGAGATCTCCACATCCTGCTTGATATTATTGCTCTCTCCCTCTGAAGTAGATTTCAGAGTTGTCCCTGATACAACAGTACCACAAGGCAGCAGCCACTGTCAAAGAAACTCAGCACACAGGATATTAAGTATTCTGAAATAATGCATGGGACATTGGGTCAAGGAGACAAAGTTATGGTTGAGGTGGGTCTGGTTTATGGTTGAGCGAACCAAAGGAGATAGCAGGAGCTGCTGAAGGGTTTCTGAGAGATATAACCTGTTTTACGTTACACAATTACTTCCTTAGCCTGCCTAAGTCACAAATAGACATGATCTACTTTAAACACATCATGCTCCCAGTGGCAGAGCACGACTTATTAAGCATTGGTAGATGCTATAGGACAACCTCTTCAGCTGAAGAGTCAGTAGTTTTTGGGTTGAGATAGGGAATGTTTTGGACTCAATGATCCAGTGNGGTAGTTTTTGGGTTGAGATAGGAAATGTTTTATCTCTAGTTCTGAGAATGATTGTTACTGCTTATAATATAAATTTCTGACATATAGAGGACATTTCATAAGAACTCAATTTCCTGACAAAATGTTCTTATTCATGTAGATGAATCAAAAGAACCCATGAAACTTGCTTTTACTTGAGTCATCTCATCCCTTTTGTTGCCTGAAATAGGGAAAGTTAGGAAGAACCTAGCATGTCAAAATGAAGATTGTTTTTTTTTAAAAAAGGCTACCAAATTGATGGGAATAAAAATTTCCTTAGATACTCACCAAGCAGCTGTGCTCTGGGATCCTGCTACCTTTTTGTTCTGAATGAACTTTAAGTGTTGCCTTTGTGGACAAGCATGTGCTGTGCCAAATTTCACTTGAATTTCAGGTTAGGATCACAAAATAATACAAGTCAAACCTTTTGTCCCTGAGACGTTCCCTCAGTTTATCAAAATGACATCATGTTTTCAAAGAACTCCAGATTTACCCAGGTAAAACAACCTTTGGTTTCTCGTATCTGTCTTCATCTTGGCTGCTTTTTTCCTCTGAATCAAGGAAAATAAAACAATCATTGACCTTGGAGACTGACCTCCGAGCTAGCTACATCCAACAGCAGCAGAACAAATGTAATTCTGTACCTCTTTTGAACTTTCTGAGAGTCCCTTAATATGCACTATTCTGCCTGGTGCACTATCCATGTCATCCATTTGGGGTTTTCTGTAATATTGATTTGGTTGAGTTACGTATTCCAGAAGTCCTAGACTCAATATTTTCCAGATCACCCACTTGGCAACCATTCATGCATGTTCTCTGTGCAGACTTTGAAATTACCTTTACTTCCATTAATTTCATCTCACAGCATTCTGCTGCAGTTCATTGTTTCTACTAAACAATATATTTCTAGCATATTCCCTTTCAGAATTGCTGTAAGAGACGTTAGGACAGTTTCTTGTTACATTTGCTCTTCCCATGACTAAACCTAGTCTTACATCTATATTTCCCAAGTTCTGGAGAAAAAATTGCTTTAAAGTATATCATAACCTTAACGTATATGTATAAACATTTGTATATATCTTAAAAACAAAGGAGACTCCTAATGGAACAGCTTTAAGAAAGTTTCAGCACACCAAAGGCCTTATTCCCATTACTCTTAACGTATTGCCAGAGACTAGTAGGACCTTCAAAATGGAACACTGCCTGGTATGGATAAACACAGAGTCACTGATATCTAACAAAACCCAAATACAGCCACAAAGAGACTGCCCAGCCTGCTGTGGTCTAGTCTGGAAACAGTGATATCCAACAAAGCAAAAAATGTGAAAGGTCTTCTGAGATTCGAAGGGGACATGTGTTTATCCATGCTCCACCATCATGCTACCTGAATTATTCTAGGTAGACCATTCACTTTCACAGTTTTCAATTTCATTTTCCAATGATTCCTCATAACAATTAGAGGAGTCTTTCATTGTAACAGTCCTGAATATCTCACAATTTAATCCATAATTTCATGCATGGTGGCAGCAAGGGTGAGATCTCCAATGTTTTCCCCTCCTTACCTCTCACACTGATTCTATTCTGCTGACCTGTCAGCACAGCTGATGCATTGCTGCTAAGTACTCACCCTGGCAGGGTCTGGCCAATTTAAGGAAGATACCCACTGGAGTGGCATACACTACGTGTCCCAGACTCATAGAGAGGTGTGGCTCCTCATGTATTAATAAAATCTGATTTATACCATTTCAGATAATTCTGCTCAGTAATATTCCAGTCAGGCAGCACAGAGGAAAAGGGAGAAACTTGGCAAAAGTAGTTTGAGTTTTCACTTTCAAGCTTCTCCCATACATCTGATAATCCTACTCTCCATCTTCCAGAGAAACCACTGAACACAAAAAGCCTGTTAATGATGTGTTAATATGTGCAAATTGTTGAGATCCTTATGACATGCCTTGTAGTACTCAGGATGTCTGAGGTATACTGACTGTCTTATTACTTAAATACTGATGGTGCATCTTAAGTGACCAGGGAGGTAATGTACCCTCTCTTTATAGATGCCGAACACATTTTAACAGTAGAAACTGCTTTAATTTTTAAATAAAAATGTTAAACTTTAAATTCCTTTGCAAATGTGTGAGTTTATCAGAAGTAGAGGTTGGAAACTTATTTCTTTTTCCTTACATAACAAAGTGTTAGCTGCACGCTAAGCTTCTGTGTGATTTGAAGGGGAAAATATATTGAGTGAACATTTCCTGGAGGGTCTGTATGAGTACCGTTCACGTTGATTTGGCTGGTTTTGACAGGCTGGAGACTTGTGACAAGTGCAGTTTGCTTCCCACAGGGAACTCTAGAAAAAAAAAAAAAATCACAAGGAACGTGTCTCTGTACTTGTTCCATTATGTTAAAGTGTCAGAAAATTCACAGTTCAACTTGAAGATACTCAAGAATCAGGGAGTAAAGTATTACCTATGGTCATTTTAACACACACTTTTTGCTAAGGATGAAAATGAAGGATGTAACCTATTTAACTGTGGCCAGACATGTTAAGAGACAGCGATTACATCCCACAGTCACAATGCTGCAGCATCTTCCCCCTCTTTCAGACTTGGGTTCACCAAAGCACTGTAAGAGGACTGTAAGTCAATTTCCCACTATGCATTACCAGAAAACAGTATGTGCATTCCCAGTTATTTGGATCGCACACATCTGAAACCATTCTTTTGCATTCTGGTATCTTTGAAGTCTTTCCTAGTCTGCCTAACTCCATAGACCTGATGGAAAGCACCTGGCTCCAGTTACAGCATCTGCCTTGATTGCTCAGTCTTAGCTATGGTTTCTCCCAAAACTATGTATTTCTCTGCAGGGATCATCTCAAATTCCCAATTGGTGTCCCTTCTTGTCATGGTATTAGCACTGGGTGGAGCATGCTACCAAGCCATCAGAGTTACACATTGTTTAGCTCTTAAGTCTCCATGCATTTGTATTTCTGGATAGTGTTTATCAAATATTTAAATGACTGTAGCCTGTTTTGTTGTGCACCATACTTGGTTTTCTCTAGCATCAACTAAAATCAGAGAAGCAAGAGCGAAAAGAGATAAGCAGGGATGTTTCTCATGCCAGTGACAGTTGCTTCCCATGAGAACCCACATAACAACAGCATCAGGGTCTGCAGGTGCAGGGACACAGGGCATGGAACCAACAACACCAGAATAAAAGCATGGGAATGCAAATTAGAGCTGCCTGTGAGGCCTCAGGCAGCTCAGGTGAAAGGTTACAGAGCTGGAAATAGCAGATCAGACATCATAGAACTTCATTTTCTGTTTAATTTTTTCACCATATGTGTGATTTTACAGATATCTGCCATGCCACACACCCTAGCCAGTCTTCCTTCATCTCTCTTCAATCAGAGAAGTCTGATTAGTCATTCTTCATACAGTCTGTCCCATGCCTGTGATTATTTTTGTCATCTGTCTCTCTGCTGTTTACAATTCTACTACAATCATTGAGAGGATTGCACTAGAATTATACACAATTTTCAAGAGGTGTTGCATGAAAGTATTACAAAGTGGCCTGATGACGATTTCTGTTTTGTTCCTCCTCTCCTAAATAATTCCTAACACTGTATTTTTTTCACTGCAACAGAGTAAAACAGTGACCTTTTCTTTTCTGTAACCTCTGAGTCTTATTCACAAGGAGAAAAGTCAGCCAAATAGTTGTAATACATTCTGAATCATTGTTTTGAAGGTTTTCTATATATATTATGCCAACTGAAGCTGGATTAACACATGAACATGGGCACTTTCAAGGTCAAAAATCTATACGTATGCCTACATGAAAAAGTCAGGTTGAAGAATATTTATTCAAATGATTTAGATACAGGTTATTGTAAATGGCTTAGGAGATATAACTATAGTATTGTATTAATTTGCTCTTTTTGCAGAAAGGACTTGTCAGGTTTTAGAATTCCTAACACTCTTGTTTGACTTTCAATAAAACATAAGCTTCTCTTCAGAAACACCTAGACATGTTTTTGTTACTGTGCAAGCTCCAACCTTATGTGAAATTGACTTAAAGTCAATCATGAAAAACATTTTCAAATGAATATTCATTACTGAAGCTTTTTGGAGTTGTATCACAGCAGAACTAAACAGATGTACTTGTACAATGCTGCCGTTTCTGTATAAAATGAATAAACACGGTCTGTTCATTACATCTGAACTCCGTTGATTCTTCTTGGGCTGCCATTTCTGATGTGAAAGCTGGAGAACCATGGCAAAAGTTAACCCATTCCTACTTGGGTGTGGAGAATCATGGCATTAGCAACATCAGCCCAGTGCTAAGGAATTTCACTTAGCAAAAGCCATTGAGGACCTGATCCAGAGGTCTGGCTCCCAGGAACTTCAGGGATTTGAATCTGCTTCTGAATACCAGGCAATACTCATTTGCATATAAATTCCCATTGTAGTAAAATGTTTTGTGTTCCCCATGCTGCTGAGATGCAGTAGAATGCCTCACAGAAGATAAAGCAAAATATTTTAATCTTTTGGAGACTGGGGTGACCCCCATCACCTCCTCCCCTGCTTTGCTCACAGGCAGCATCTTGGGGGGCAAAGTGTCCCTTTGCCTGAGAGGCAGTTTCTCATGGCAGGCTGCAGCACAGGGAGTGGGAACAGAGCACACTGACCCTGAAGTCCTGTATCCTGACCCTAAGTGGCAAACCATCCTCTCTTTAGCAAGCCAGCAGTTTGCCTGTCCCCAGCGAAGCATTTCACCCAGTAGAACTAGTCACAAAGGGCCTGCAATTGTCATCCTAGTCAATGACAGCTCCTCACTAACATTCACTTTCTTGATTGTTTTCCAAAGGAAATATATGAGTTTCTGTTGACAGAGAATGAAGAGATAGAATCAGTAATATCAAAGCCAGAGAATAAAAAAAATTCAGACAGTAGTGTTATCACAATGTAACAGATTTATGCTAATCTAGTTCTAGTAAATTTTTCTGTATATAAAGGTTTATTCTTTCTGATTCTTTTCTGTTACTTCTTAATCAGAAAAGATTTTTCAGGCTTCGGTCAAAAATGCTGAATTCCTTTTTGTTGAATTTAAAAAGAAAAAGTTTGTTAAAACTGCTGAGCAAATCCACTTGTCAGAAATGCATGGTTAATTTTTTATTGGAACATAACACCATACTAAAATTTTCTTTTCATTATAGCCCTGAGTCAGCTAGGCATTTTTGGCAGATGTGCAACCCCCTTTTTTAATTCAAAAAAGTCCCTAGAAATATGTTTAAACAATAACTTGTTTTTATTAAAATTGACTATAAAACTTCACAATGTAAAACCGAGACAGATAATTCACTTCCTCCAAACTGTAAAACTAATCTGTAATTATATAGAATTGATGGAGGCAGGGCAGAAACCTTAAACCTTTCATTTGTTGAAAAATGCAGTTAATGGAATTTGTGAATTCAGGTAAATGTAACAAATGCTTTTGTCAGTGAAAAAAACAATTTTTCCCTAAGTTGGAGCACTTTGTTTTGATTTATTAAAAAAATAAATTTCATCTTCTTTAAGACAACCTTTTGTTTCAAACCTTGCAGAGCCTAGGCAGGTAAAGGCACTTGCTAAAGATGCTGTTGTTCTTCATTAGCTATGTGAGATGGACTCACTGCAGCACTCTGTTTAGATGGTTCCAACAGGTGGCTTATAACATGTGGCATGCACTTGCTATGACCATTTTTCAGATACAAAATTGAATAAAATTATATAGTCCTCTGAGAAAGAAAATAAGTAAAAATCAATCCAGTTAGTAATGTAGCCAATGGGAATTTTCCAGAGGATGCCATACCTCAGGGGCACATAGCAGCGTCTGAATTCACTTGAAGAAAAACAACCTAATCTAACTCTTAAATGAACTGATTGCAGGAAAATACAAAGAGGATGATCAGCCTGACCTGAAGTTGAAGGTAGATCTGCTGTGAGTCCAGAGTGGGATGAGACGGTCCTTGAAGTCCTTGTCAACCCAAGCTATTGTATGAGTGCGATTCTACTCTAGTATAAAAAATAAAAGGAACAATTTGTACAAAAGCAAATTTCATCTGCCTTCTCATCCTCCAGTCCATTAAGATACACCTGGGCAAATCCACCTTCATCAGCAAATACTGTCTTATATCAGGATTAAATTGTTCTTGCTCCACCCCTGGCATACCAGAGAAGAACACCACCTGAGATTGGTTGTTAATGAGAAATTTCTGTGCTTTTCCTAAGCAATGTCCCTCTGCTCCCTTGTCACAGGAACTTTCTCTAGAATGAAGAGGGAAAAAGTTTAGAAAAACTGAGAGTATTCCATTTTAAAGGCATCTAGGAATCTTCAAAAAAAACCACCCTAACAAATAGAGAAGATGGAATATTATATATGTGTTTGTTTTCTTGTTCTTTTTTCACATGTGATAAAAAGCTGATGGAGATCTCAAAGTTGATTTTCCTGAGGGCAATTGAGTTTAAATGCAGAAGCATTAGCAGAACAGAAATAAGAAGTCAATCTGACATCCAGGAAAACCTTCTAGCTAACTAGATAGACCAGATAGACCAGAAGCTGTAATTAATCTAGAGCATCACATTTAAATTAAAGCAGGCATTGATATGGGAAAGGTTCAGGAATTTCTTTACACAACTGCAAATAGCAGAGAAAAGAAACACAAGACTGCATGAAACAAGGTACCATTCAGTAGAAATAGATGATGGGACAGTTCTACAAGACATTATGGATATTAAATTAGAAATTTGTTTAAAGTTGAAGAAACAAAGAGTTTTATAATATTGTACGTATGGAACAGTATGAAATCAAGTGGTCTAGTAATTTGAAACTTGAACAGGAAAAAATTATATTAAGCAACTAGGACAAGTTAAACAACTAGAACCTACTGTACAAATTTTGTCACTGACAGTATAGTTCTGTTTAGCAGAAACTATTTGGAATTTTGATCTCCAACATGGAGAACGCATCTTACTGGGTTTGATAATGATTGTTAATGTAGTGAGGTGATACATAACTTTTAGACTTGATAGAATGATGAACAGAGTCACTTTTGATATGTAATGTAAGAACATTTTCATTAATTATCACATAAATTCCTTTAATTCTGAGGAAAAAGGAAAACAACTTTGGATTTCTCTCATTAAGTTTGCCAGAGCCATTCACCTGCTGACTTTGTAAGCCACAAAAATCACTTGCTTTTCTAACACTGTACTCCAAAGTGATATAACTGTGTATATGCTCTTGCTGGTATAAGTCATTACTATATTGTTACATCAACACAAAAACAAGAACAAATCCAAGGATAATAAATATTATTCATTGTCATTAACGTATTCTTCATCTATGCAGGCAAAACTCCCAAGATTCCAACACAATCTTGGCTAGTGCACAAAAAAGTCCATAACAGAAATATTAACCTTAGGATCATCTTGTAATCCCCTTCACATTCATTACATGTATTTCATTTTCTACAGCAAAAGCTCTATTCATCACTTAAATGTGCTTTTTCTCCAGATCAAATACAAACAATATGTTGAAAAAACATGTCAAAGTAATATAAAATAATTTTGATGTATGCACCTGAAGGTTTATTTCTTGATTTTGGCAATTCTATATGTCTGAGTGCTTGCAGTGGTCATAATATGATTTTTCCTGATGTACGGTCTGGAGTTCTCCATGCATGGGTATGTGTTGGGGCAGGGGATGCATATGTGTACATGCATTATCTTTGGCTTCTATTATCTGACCCTATTGTTCACCAGTAAGTCT
Organism: Piaya cayana; assembly: GCA_013389865.1. NCBI lineage: Eukaryota > Metazoa > Chordata > Aves > Cuculiformes > Coccyzidae > Piaya > Piaya cayana. The sequence continues at coordinate 116,113 of WAAB01018168.1, forward strand.
GAAATCTATAATCAGCCTCTTTTGAATATTTGCATGTCAGTCTTTGAGCTGATAACAATACACTATTTTTCTCAAGGATCCTGCCTCATTCAATGCACTGGATGAAACCCTCTCCTGGGAAATGCTTTCTGCCTTTTATAAAGTACTGTAAAATGAATGTAAATAGAACAGCACATACAGTGCAAAAAAGCATAAAAACATGTAGAATGAGATCATAAATCCAGCACCTTTGAAGCCTGCCTTTTAACTTGTAATGAACAAGTTATTAATTCACAGATACCATGAGCATACATGTCAAAAGGTGTCACCCAGAGAAATCGTGAGCCGATCACCATAGGTTATCTTCAAATGTAGCCGTAAAGACCTCATGTTCATGGAAGAATCTTTAAATAGTCCCAACAGAGAATTGAGTTACACTTGTACTTCCAGCAGACTGAAGTACTAAGATATGTCATTAAAGCAGAATACAAATATCTTTGAAATCTAGACTTTCACTTTCTGGTCTTGAAAAGATATCATTACATTTTGGATTAAGGATGCTTGATTGGGCCCATAATCATAGAAGGAATGAATCATAAAATGAATCATAGAATGATTTGAGTTGAAAGGGACATTAAAGATCATGTAGTTCTGAACTCCTGACACTAGCAGAGACACAACCCACCAGAACAGGCTGCTCAAGGCCTCATCCAACCTGGTCTTGAACAACCTATCCCCCAGGAAGGGAACATCCATAACTTTCCCAGACAACCTGTGACACTACCTCATCATCCTCATCATGAAGAATTTCTTCCTAGTGTCTAATCTCAATCTTCCCCCTTCCAATTTAAAGCTATGTCGTATCAAAAGCTCATCCTATCAATACACGCCCTTGTAAAAAATAGCACCCCAGCTTTGCTGTACACCCCCTTCAGGTACTGGAAGGCCACTACAAGGTGTCCCTGCAGCCTTCTCCAGGCTGAACAACCCCAGCTCTCTCAGTCTGTCCTCATAGCAGAGGTGTTCCTGCCCTCTGATCATGTTTGTGGCCCTCCTCTGGACCCATTCCAACAGTTCCATATTTTTCTTATGTTGAGGGTTCCAGAGCTGGACACAGTACTCCAGGTGGGATGTTGCAAGAGTGGAGTAGAAGGACAGAATCACCCCCCTCAGCCTGCTGGCCATGCTTCTTTTCACACAACCCAGGATCCAGTTGGCCTTCTGGGCTGTGAGTGTATATTGCTGACTCACGTCAAGCTTCTCTTCCACTAGCACCCCCAAGTCCTTCTCTGTATGGCTGCTCAATCATGTCATCCCCTACATTGTACTGAAACTGTAGATTTCCCAAACCCAGGTGTTGGACCTTGCATTCGGTCTCGTTGAACCTCAGGAGGTTCACACAGGCCCACTTCTCCATCTTGTCCAGGTCCCTCTGGATAACAGTGCATCCTTCTGGCATGACAACTGCACTGCTCAGCTTGTCATCAGGAAACTTGCTGAGGGTTAATTTGATCTTACTGCCTATATCATTGATGAAAATATTAAACAGCTCTGGTCCCAGTACAGATNTATTGTAGAATGCTACAAGGTTGCTCAGGCAGGACTTGCCCTTGGTAAAGCCATGTTGGCTGTCTTGAATCTCCTCCCTGTCCTCCATGTGCTCTAGCATAGCTTCTAGGAGTGTCTGTTCCATGACATTCCCAGGCACAGAAGTGAGGCTGACAGGTGGGTTGTTCACAGGGTCAATTTTCCTACCCTTTTTAAAAATGAGCACAATATTGCCCTGCTTCTAGTCACCAGGGACTACCCCTGACTATCATGACTTTTCAGATATCATGGAGAGTCGCTTGGCAGCCACATCAGCCAGTTCCCTCAGGACGCTGAGATGTAGCTCATCAGGTTCCATAGACTTATAAATGCGGGAGGGGGCTATATTCTCCTGGTCTCCATCTTGCTGTTAATTGACCCAGAAGGGGTGAGGAGAGCACTTGTCAGTAAAGACTGAGGCAAAAGTGTTGTTGAGTACCTTCAACCTTCTCTTCATCTGTTGATACAAGATCACCATTTTCATGCATCGGTGGGGGTATGCCTTCCTTAAGCTTCCTCTTCTAGTTGACATACCTATAGAGGCCTTTCTTGTTAGTCTTTGCCTTCTTTGTCAAGTTCAGTTCCATCTGCACCTTGGTCTTTCTGACCCCATGACTACACAACAAGGCACAACATACTAGAAATGTTTAATGTCTTTTTATATCAAGCTGTAATCTTTACTTTGTACCTGTGCTTCACTTAATTGTAAATTTTGGATTAAATTCTTGTCTTACATTCAAACATGGAAATACATATCTAAAGCCAGAATTTGTCTGTGTAATATTAAATAATTGTAAATTTTTGGAGGAGTACTTTTTTAGATTCTGATATGGAAAGACGCATTAGCAATTTATGGTAAAAATTATAAGAAACAAAGCTAGCCCTTCTCCATTTTCTAGAAATGAGACTTGAGCACTGAATCCAATAAGAACAGATGACTTTTAGAAGAACACTGACTTTTAAGTAAAATGTTTATATGACACCAGTCATTCCTGATTATGTTCAGTATGAATCCTTCCTGTGATATAAGGATAATTATGTATCTCCTTTCATACAGTTAATTCTACAAATAAGTAATGTGTCTGTAAATAGACAAAGGATTCAGTGTTAATACATTGCAAAATTTTACTTAGAATGTGTTTCATATAAAACACATTTTAATACCATTGATAATATTAAAGTCTCACAAAATTCAGATATAAATACAATATAGTTATTTTGAAGCATGCTTATTTTCTTCAAGCATCAAGAGTAATTCACTCTGCTATGCATCTGAATTTTTCTAGGAGTTCAGGAAGGCTTTGGTGTCTAGGGCCAACAAATTAAAATGATGGTCATGACCCTGCTATACCAAAGTTAGGCAATATAATTTCTAACTTTTTGCTCCCTCTGATTTTCTAAAATCTCTTGTCTGACCTGAAAATTAGGTAAATGTAGTTTTCCCCCTTATCTAATCAACTGCACGTGAAGATTTTCTTTTAGGAAAAAAAAATATATTAAACCCTGTAATAAGCACTGCCAGATAGAAAAGTTGTGCAGCAATTTTCATTCCTATATTACATCTGTGGTTTTACTGTTCAGAGATGCTTTCTGCTTTTTCCTTTGTTATGTTATTGAAGAATTTATCACCAAAATTCAAATTAGCTCATCAAATGAAAGCTGATTTATTAATCTAAAATTGCCAAGACTTAGCATCCCTCTCCAACAGTATCTGAGAAAGATAATTACACATTCTTCTAAACTAAGGCACAGCATATAAATTTTGGATGTAATAAGGTGGCAGGGATTAGCGCTAGCCTATCTTTGCCCACAGGGCAGATATAACCCCAGTAGCCGCCCTGGGGCTCTTGGGACACCACTGCTCCCAGCCTCCCCAGGAACAGCCACTGTATTGAGATTTCCCTTGAGGGGCATGGCAGGGAGCAGATTTGCAGGTCACATTAACTTGGAGCTACTCTGTGTTATGGACATCCATTTCAGGAGCAGGTGATAACATCCAGGTTATGTCTGAATGAGTGGATCATTTAATTCCAACCACACAGAATAAGACTACTTATTTCAACTCATTATTCAAAATCTCACAGAAAGCCAGGGTATTCTGCAATTCTCAGGCTCAGATGGGGGGGGTAGATCTTTCTAAAAGAAAGGGTAAATTGTAGCTGTTACTAGCATTCATCTTGACTGAGAAAGTTTTCATAAGCATGACAGCACGGATATGTAAGAAACTGTCTTAAGCCAGTGAGGTTGATGGGGCTGAAGTACACAAAAGTGAACAACATGGCTTACGACTTTTTCTCTAAAAAATCTGAGTGGTACAAAGATGGTAGCAGGAGTAAAAGCCTGGGCCAGAGGGAAAATTGAGTATTCACTTAAAGGGTGTTGCGGACATACTTTTTAGAACCAAAAATTCAAAATGTCTGGGAAGTCACTGGATGTGACAGATGTTCAGTTGCCATAGAAAATCAAATCCTCTACTAAAGTGATTAAATCTATCTGTGGGTGGCTGGATTTATTGAAAATATCTGACTTAGAATCATTGAATCTTATTTTGCTGCATTCTGTATTAAATGTAACCGTATTATTCAGCTTTGTTTACCTAAACTGGTCTTGCAGTTTTCCTGGCCATGACATGTCTTCCCGAAAAAAAAATCTGTCCATTGAAGTCCTGTCAAAATACTGAGAAAAGGGGAGTCACTATTGAATGGAGACCCAAACTTAGAAAATAGTTGCAAGGGTTCTGAAAGCATCTCTTTAAACACGTTATTATATGAAGGTACCTTTCATATCATGATAACAGCTAGATCAGGACCCTAATATTCACAGAAAGCATACAAATGCTCAAAGAAAATCTTACAAAAACACACCTGTGGTATTGAATCAAGTATACAAGATATAATTTGCTGGAACTGCCAACCTCATAATATTTGGAATGCTTTTTGTACTTTGTTGCTCTACCCTTTAAATAAAAACTCTCAATATCACATATTCCTGATTCAATACAGGTTTGTTTACTATAACTGCATGCAATACAAAGGTACTGCTGTATATAGAGAATATGGTTTCATTTAAAAAAGCTAATTTTATTTGGCCTTTGTGAAGGACATCAAGATTTTTACACTACTGATAAATAATTCTAACATTGTTCAGACTGTGTGCCTGCAGTGTTGAGATCAGAGCAATTCTTGTCCCAAATTTATATCACAGAGGTGTCATAAAATCTATAGATTTGGGACATAAAGTACTAGTAACTGAGCGGTAACAGANTAGTTCCAACCCCACAGCCATTGGTTGGGGGAACCCCCACTAGACGAGGCCTTGAAAACTTCCAGGAAGGGCACAACCACAACTTCCCTGGGCAACTTGTGGCACTGCCTCACCAACCTCATTGTGAANGACTGTACCATGTGAAATACACTAACATCTCTTAAGCCTGAAGACTAATTCATACTTTAATAACTAAATGAGTTAAATCAACTAAAACCAGCTTATTCCCCATGGTTGAGACCAGGGCATACGATGCACAAGGACTGAGGGGAACACCGAGGGCACACAGCATTTCCCATAGGAAAACCTGAAAGTTTTCCTGACTGTTGTAAGATCATAGAATCATAGAATGGTTTGGGTTGGAAGGGATAATGTAGTTCCAACCCCACAGCCATTGGTTGGGGGAACCCCCACTAGACGAGGCCTTGAAAACTTCCAGGAAGGGCACAACCACAACTTCCCTGGGCAACTTGTGGCACTGCCTCACCAACCTCATTGTGAATAATTTCTTCCTAATTTCTAGTCTAAATCTTCCCCCTTCCAATTAAAAGCCATTGCTTCTCATCCTAGCACTATATGCCCTTGTAAAAGTCCTTCCCTAGCTTTCTTGTACACCCCCTTCAGGTACTGGAAAGCCACTATAAGGTGTCCCTGCAGACTTCTCCAAGCTGAACAACACCAACTCTCTCAGACTGTCCTCATAGCAGAGGTGTTCCTGCCCTCTGATCATGTTTGTGGCCCTCCTCTGGACCCATTCCAACAGTTCCATGTGTTTCTTACGCTGGGGATTCCAGAACTGGACAAAATACTCCAGGTGAGATGTCGCAAGAGTGGAGTAGAAGTGGAGAATCACCTCCTTCAACCTGCTGGCCACACTTCCTTTGATGCAGCCCAGGACACAGTTTGGCCTTCTGGACTGCAAGCACGTAACTGACAACTCATGCCAAGCTTCTCATCAACCAGCAACACAAACTGTGTGCTTCTCCTCAGGGCAGCTCTCAATCACATTATATCCCATCCTGTAATGAAACCACAGATTTCCCACACAGGTTTTGGCAACAGTGATACGTGTCACATATCCTTCTTTTTGAGAATATTGTAAGAGAAAAGTGCTGTAAACATGTACATTTTGCTTGAAATTCTGAGCATAATTATGTATTTCCTTATTGCTTATTGGTGAAATCCAAACATAATTTCCTTGTGTTAATGCCCCTCAAACTGTCATCTGCTCCTTTTACCTCTACTGCTGCCCATTTGGGGAAATGAGTAACAGAAATGTCAGTAAGAAGCCTGAGTCCTTTAGCCAAATCTTGAGGTTTCTAAGAAACCTATTTTCTTGAAGCCTCATCTCAACAATAATCAGTAAAGCTCCCTACAAACTTCCCCATAAGAGGCTATCTGAAATACCTTGCATTTTAAACTTTACAAAAAAAATTTTCCTATATTTAAACATTTTTCAGAAGTTGTTTTCAACTCAGAAATGTAGTCATATATTGAAAAAAAAAGCTGTCCATCTAAGTGCCTTTAGTGATGTAGGAAAAAAAGATTTTGATTTCTAACTCACTTAAACTATTTTTTAAAAAATAGATCTATCATCCATTTGAAACTAATTTATCCTACACTTTTTACCTCTGTAGGCATTCATTCCAAGATGTGGTCAATCTATTGCTAGTTTTAAAATAGCTCCATGGACAAATATTCTGAGCACTTTGAAATTTCCCTTCCAGTTTTGAAATAAATAATTTGTGAGAGTCATTCTCTTCCTGTGGCTAAAACTTCAGCAGGAACAACAGAAACCATTCAACTTTCCATTTTTTGTTGTTTTTTCTTCCTTAGTATGTGCATTTACACTGTAAGAAATATTTTGTATTGTACAGGTTAGATGACTAATAGAAATATAGAAGTTGCTGCAGTTCAAGCAGTACCTTGCAGGTTTTCTTTAGAAACACAGAGATGAAGGGCAGTGGAACCACGGAATCCCTTTCTTCATATTTCCCAAGATCAGTGCAAAGTCTAGTGATGCCAGCTGAAGCAATGGAATCATTGAGAGAGAGATAAAAAGAGCTGCATTCCATTCACTACGAGCATCTTTCTTTTTCCTTTTTTTTAAAAAATATGTTGGCATCTCTTTAGCAAGTAGGGATGAAGAAGAGGAAGAGCAACCTCAGCCCAGGTGCTGCGTTTAGGTATGCAGTGGTCATTTGTAACAGAGGTTTGGCTCAGTCCACTAATAGGCATGGGTGACGCTAAGCATTCTGCTTTCCAACCTCCACTAGTAGTAAGTAGGTCAAACCCTGGCCTCAGCTAGAACCTTTCCCCCTTTCATGGACAAAATGGGGCTTCACCCCAACTCCACTGTGATTTATAGTGAAAGAGAACGGTTCAAAGATATGTCCCCATTTTATGTTTTACCACATAGTCTTGAATAGATTCAGAACCAGATCCCTCTTTCCCAGCATGAAGTAAGGCCCTCAGGACCCAGACATTAATCCTTCCTCTAAGACAGATTGATTTTATGAAGTGCAACATAGTTTCCTAAAGAAGTAGCAAGTACAGAAATAAAAGACCTGCTCACAACAGTTATCTGAAATGTTTCTCCAGTAGCTCACAGTTATCTCATAAATACCATGACTATGAAGATTTCTGCATTTTAAAACACAAAGCAAAGCCCAGTAGGTAAATTCTATGCAATTATCCATGTCCTGGAAAAGTTCTGTTTTGCTTCAGCCGCATAATCTTGTTGGGGTATCACCACACTTGCAATTCATTCTGACGATTTCCATTTAACAGTCCGAAGCTTAGCCTCCAGTACAAAGCTCCATTTCTTTTAATGAACAAAGGAAAAAATACTCTATGTGTATCTTGGAGATACTATGAATCGCTCTGACACTGTTTTCACCCTTATCAGCCAGTGTACAGATGCTTTTCTACTTCCCATCTCCATCTTATCTCAAAAAGCACCTGAAGATATGCTGAAGTGCTGTTTGTACACCAGAAGTATTCTCATGGTTTATAGAGGGATGCATGTAAATTTGTGGTATGAGAGAAGGAAAGCACTTAAAAACTGAACAAGTAACTCCTTTCATTAAAATGTTTTTGAGAATATGATACCAAAAAAATCTTTTTTTTCTTTTGACTAATAAAGAAATGATGGGTAAATTGGACAACATAGAAATTTCCTCTAATGCTTCACTTGACCAAAGGCTGGCTGATGTTGTGCTGATCTACAAGAAGGGTCGGAGGGAGGATCCAGGGAACTACAGGCCTGTCAGTCTGACCTCAGTGCCAGGGAAAGTCATGGAACAGGTGATCTTGAGTGCTATCAAGAAGCACATGCAAAAGAACTGGCTGGTCAGGCTCAGTCAACGCAGGTTTACAAAAGGCAGGTCTTGCCAAACAAACCTGGTCTCCTTCTGTGACCAAGTGACTCGACTCTTGGATGAGGGAAAGGCTGTGGATGTGGTCTTCTTGGACTTCAGTAAAGCCTTTGACACAGTTTCTCATAGCATACTGCTACAGAAACTGTCAGCCTCTGGCCTGTGCAGGTGAACGCTCTCCTGGGTGGAAAACTGGTTGGATGGCTGGACCCAGAGAGTGGTGGTAAATGGAGTTAACTCCAGATGGAGGCCAGTTACAAGTGGGGTTCCCCAGGGCTCAGTGCTGGGTCCAGCCCCGTTCAATGTCTTCATCAATGACCTGGAAGAAGGCATTGAGTGCAACCTTAGCAAGTTTGCGGATGAGTGGAAGCATGGATCTGCTGGAGTGTCGGGAGGCTCTGCAAAG
>WAAB01018169.1:0-13799 GCA_013389865.1 Piaya cayana
TTCTGTGATTCTGTGATTATGATCCTGTATGCCACCCTGAAGTAAACAGCAACAGTAGTTTGCTCAGTTAACAGGAACTGCTAGGCAATGTTTGGAAAACATGTTATTTCTTATCCAGTAAGACTTGTTGTGAATGAGGATTATGATACAGTACAGAAAAGCGGAGCATTCTCTTGATGTAAAGCAATTCTGGTTAGTCTGATTTGTGGGGCACCTATAAACAAAGATAGTATCCAAGAGATGTATATTTTTTTAAAGCAGATCCACATGCACAAATAGATATTAGGAAAAAAAAATGTTTCAAAACCTTGAAATTTTGTTTAAAAATTATCAAACTACTGGATCATGATTTAATAAAACACGGTTGTCTAGATTCCAGGTGAACAACTTGTAGTGATGATTAATTTGGGTCGTTCCAGTTCTTACAGGTTAGTGCTATCTCATTATTGTGAGCTATGCCTGAAAACAAACCTTTGACCAAAGCCACACTCATTTCCATATTTATATTTAATTTTCAAGGCCAAATTTTCCATTTAAAATCAGATTTGAGGATTCATTCTTTTCTTCATGACAAATAAAAAGTGTCTTTATTTCTTCAAGGAATCGTGGAATTGCTTGGTTGGAAAAGATCTTTGAGATCATCAAGTCAAACCATACCTGTCCAAGTCCTGTTTTCAGTCCTAGAGAAATCGTACCGATTTTACTGTTCCCTAATGCACATTTGCAAGTGTTGCAAAGATCAAGAGTATGTTGCCAAGAGTATAGTCTTTATCACCTGCATTTTGTATAACTTAACCTATGCTAATAATTCAGTGATAATTAGACAGCTAGATCATTTTGGTTTGCCTGAATCATATCTCACATAAACTCCCACCAAACTGTCAGTGAATTAGCAACAGATGCCACCTGTACACAGGATATAACCATCTCTTTTGAAAAGTGAGAGACACCCCTGACATCTGATTAAAAAGATGGAGGAAATGTGCTATCTTTCATATAACCCAATGGCAGAAAAGGGTCAACAGAATTTTTTATAGCAAAAACATTCATATGGTGACACTCTGCAGTGGTTCTAGGTGTACCTTGTGTGTTTTAACATCTGTGAAGCTGATAAAATAGTTGGGTTTGGTAATCCATACAAGACTCCTGTTATTTGTTTCCAGCTGAGTAAGAGAACAAAGAAATGTTGCTGTGAGAGTGCATGTTATGCTAGTAATAGATTTTCTGCTGTTATAATCTACTTAGATTGATGCAGGTATAATTAATAAAAAAGAGAAATTTCTGTCTCTTCATGGTACTTCATTGTGGATAAAAACCCCCATTTTTTGTCATTCAGTCTGTATTTTAACAGTATTTGCCAGTATGCCTTTGTGCAAAGAGGTCCAGGTTAATTGTTTATCAACATCTATCCACCTTGCATCAAGAAGAGAAACTGCTTCATCTAGATTTCATATCAATCCTACATACATTACAGAGCACCATACAAAAAGGACTATATATGAAGCTTAGTGTTGGATCCTTGTTATTTATTAAATCTTTTATTATTCCTGGGTAAAAATGGTGTGATTTATATTTTCACACTTAACTTTTCTTTAAATTTAGTGGAGCTTTACTGAAGAGTTGCTCCGGTATTGCAGCATCAGTGCTGTAATGCAACACTGCTGTGAAGCTGGGTCAAAAAGGATAATAATCTTAACATTCAGATACAGAGTTACTTGCCCAGAATGGAATGGAAGAGAGATTTTGGCGTATTTCGGAAGGAAGGTCTCCCACCACATTCCCTGCAGACATACCTTTTTAATGAAGGAAACGGCCACATACCTGCAGAATAGTGAACGTTTTATCTTTATCTCTTCTTTCTGAGCCAGTTGAGACCTCCCCATGTGAAATTTGACTGGAGGTTTTTAGAGGGAAACATGTCTGGCAGACTATCAGGAGGAAGTTATTTACTAGGGTGAATTGGCATCTGTCCCCTGGCACTGGGAAGTGTTGTGGGAAGCTGGGTTCTAGCTGGATTGTGCTTCTGAAAGAAAACAGGAATCTGAAAATCAGCATGCATCGCCAAAGAAGGAAGAGATAAGTATACATATTTTCCAGCTTTCTCACACAGGTTGTTGAGGTCCACAGAATGGGGGGATCACCTTGCTGCACCTGCAAAAGCAAAAGATAGCAAATACCCTGCTCCTCAAGGGGAGAGTGCTATAGGAATGAATCAGATCCAAGCTGTGATGTTGAAGGGATATTTTTACCATGTCCGTGGAGCAGTAAGAACAAAAGGGGAGCTTTGTTCCTCTCCTGATTTAATAAATATCAGGCATGAGGTCAGTGTATCTCACATTCAGTATGCTAAAACAGTAAATGCCTGATAGAAACTGTACTGGGTGCCTTGTAGCTAACATGCAAAACCTAAAGCTCCTGGTCTAAGTGTTTCCCTGTTGAGCTACAGCTAAGGTAAATTTCAACAGGAACAGTTTAGTTAGTGCATAAAGTAAAGAAGGTATTTTGAGGGCCTTAGTGACAGCCCCACCACTGGGTAACGCAACAGAGGCACTATGTTTGCTGCTGAAGAGACTGTCCTGTGGTAAATGTTGGAGCATTTGCATAAAAATCAGCTTTGGTTCTCCACTTCTTCACAAGCAATTTAGCAAGATTCTTACGTGCACTCACAAGGTTACAGCTCTCTTCAGACATGCTAGAAAAGCTCTCATTCCTGGCTCAATTTAACAGATTATAAACCCCACGTCTGTTTTCTGTTTTCTGATGATGGTTTTGATTCACAGCAAAACTGTGTTTACACAGAAAATCCAAATGTAAAGGTAGGTATAACAGGAAGAGGTGCTTTTTCTTGTTCAAAAGCATCTTGCCATTCTGTGGGTGGTCACATAATTCAGCAAACGCCCACAAATGGCAGAAGGCTATGTCATCTGACTCGTGCAGCCAGCACAAATGTGCAGTGCTTTGGTACACTTCACCTAACACTCCAGGGCACTCCACCTTTGCTAGCAGGCAAAACAAGACAACATTTCAAAAAGTATCATGTTTTGAAAAAAAAAATATTAAAGAGAACAAATAGCATGTAAATCAGGATTATACTACTCTTACCAGGGGATGTTATTAATCCTCACTTCCTCAATCAAGTACAAAAGCAGAGAGTCCCAAAAGCCTCTGATAGAAGATGATGGTTTAGTATTTTTATACTTGTGTGTGTGTGAAGTTCTTTCTCCATAAGCCATTTTGAAAATGTAAGTCTGCGTGTCCCTGCTATCAGTTTCTGGGCTACACAGTTTGTTCTTACCTCTTTAAACTGAAAATTCATGTTGAAAATGAAATATTCTTTATCGAAAACTTTGATTACCCAATGGCTTCCATGTTGTCTCCTGAGACATTTAGATAATAAAATTGTGGCAATGCATGGAGAAAATGAACTGTGGCTGCAAATAACTATGTAAAAATTGTACCTTCGTTCTCAAGAATATAATCCTGTCATGCATGTGAGTCCAATCTTTTTGCTTTACTGACAAAAATATAGGTTTGGTTTGGAAAGCAAAGCAAAGGCTCCAAAGTTGTAACACACTGGACAAATTCTGACTCCTGTGCTACTAGTCAGACAGTCAATTAAATTGTGATTGCAGGATGTGTGCTACCTAACAGAAAGCTGTCTTGTGTTAGGGTTTTATTTTCCTCTTGTCCCTGTCATCAGCATGTCTCTGCTTTCACTGATTGCAACCAGGAACAGATTAAGGTTCAGAACGGTGCCTGGATTTACCGAAATTACTCAGTGCTCAAAAATGCTCCTTTGCTGCCACTCCCTACCTGGTTGTCAGCCCCATGCATCCCCCCCTTCCTCCGTCTCCTCGCAGGATGCCATCTCACCTTCTCCTGCTCCAGACCCCTTAATCTCTCAGCCAGAGGAGGCAGCTGACCCCTCCTGTGAGCCTTCTCAAGGACTGTGCATCCCCTGCTCACATCCCTGGACACCACCTGCTGCTGACCACAGATCCTGGGAGGATGCCTTAATCCCCTCCTGTTTATGCTGGGGATGCAGAAGGCAGAATCACATCTTGCTTTTGTGATGCATGAGGAGTTTGCGGCAGGGGAATCTAGAACAATAATATTTAGGCTAGTAAATGAACTAATTATATTCAGAAGGTGCGAGCAGGTTATATTTTATCCCCACAAAATGTCGGGACAGCAAAATAATTTATATCCGCACTTCACACAAAGGCAAAACTGAACAATGATTAAAAATCAAGTCTGTGTTATTATTTTGCTATGGCATTGTAATAGCAGCAGTATAAACTACATGTGAGAGCACATTCAAAGTCTTCATTTTCAAACATTTACAATCATTAAAAAATAAAGTACTTAAAGGTGTAAAATTTGTCAGATGAAAAGACCTTTTTCTTCCATTTGAAAGTCTAACAACATTGTAGCTGGCCATTTCCAACACTGATGTGCTGGGAGCCTACTGCTGCCAGGTCAAAATTATTTCAGCCCTGCTAGCTTTTATATTTAGTCTTTTCTGCTTGTTCTTTTTATATATTGGGCAGAGAGAGACTGTCTGAAGATGAAAGATTGCACAGACACTGCCTGAAGTTGCCTGAGGGTTCCCTGTCAGGCTCCCCGATGTTTGTGACTTGGAGCACCATGGCAGGTGGAACTGCACTGCCCCAAACTGGTGCCCATACTGTCCAGTTCCCTTGTGGGTTTTAATTAATCTGGTGACTATTTCTTGAGGCTAAGGAGTATCACAGTCACATGGTAGCTATAGAAATTCATTATTTTCTTTCTCAATGCCAGCCCACCAGTGGTAAACCACATATGTGTCCCTGTCAGAGGATGTATTTGTACATGTGTGTACACATGCATACACATCCTCTATCATCATCAGCGACCACTTCTTTTTTGGTCTCAGTGAAAACTCAGCCAAGGTGGTTTGTGATTTTGTTGACAATAATGTCTAGAACTCACAACAGCTTGAAAAAAGTGAACTTCTGTGTTAATTATGACTCTAAAAAATTATTGCCTGTCATCTTTAAATACAACTGGATTATGAATTATGGAAACCTCAAGGGAGTAAACAGTAAGTTTACTACAGCAAGTAGTTCGTGAACAAAAGGAGGCAAAACTATGTTAGACAAATGTCAAGATTTAAATCACCTTAGTTATTTAATCACCTGATAGTCAGAAGCTGTTTGATTGATCTTTACAAGTATATTCTTCCTTGCATGAAGTCTTTTAAATATTAGATAACCGTGCTATCAGAAATAGCTTCAGGATTGTAGATCTAGTTTGGCAAAAAAGGTATGGACTAGAAAATCTCCTGAGCCTTCTCTGCTGCTGTTTATATAGCTTTGTGTATTTTGGGGCAGACCAGAATACTACACTGACAGTAATCAGAATGCAGATTACAGTTTTAGTGCTGTCTTATGTAAGGAGGCGCTGAAGATTTTCTCCAGTAAGAGATGTAACAATTCTGTAGTTCTGCCATGTGACTGCATGCTTCCCACTGTTTTCTCTTGCACATTGTTCTGCACATTTTTGACAGTTTTATTGTATATATGACGGCAGGTCTGCCATGTAGCTCTAATACTGACCTCCTACTGTATTTCACATAGTGGGCTGTATGGGGATGTTACTCTTGGCATCAGGCTATGGCATACATTTTGGGATAAAGAAGCTCAAAGACTGGTCAGGCAGCCAAAACAGAGTCTGAATCAAACAAATGTAGCAGATCACATTTGGTTTTCTTGCATGTTATTTATTTTGTTAATCACTGCTGATAGTAAAATCTTTTCCAAGAAGTCATTCAAGTTTGGTATTATTTCTTTTTGAAGCTGTGCTTCATTAAAGCCTATTTTGTTATTATTTTGTTATTATCATTGAGGTTCTCCACATATAAAGGTCAGGCACAAGGAGTTTAATAAGATTCAGATGGTATTCATGCTATCAGAGAGGTATGGAATTCTTCAGAATTGCAATAACAGCTCCTGCTCCTGGCAGACCATAATATCGGCAGACTCCAGTTCTGCTTTCTGTTTACTGTAGATTGTCTGATTCACAGCAAAATTGAAATTACACAGGAAAGCAAAATATTCAAACATAAAGGTATGCCACAGAGAGGCTCTTTTACCCTTTGAAGACTATTTTATAATTCTGAGGAATGAGGGCATTCTGCAGTATTTAGCACGCTAAAAATCTCACAGGAAGAAAAATATGTGATAAGAAAAAAGGCAACATAAAAAGATACTAATCCTCAATAAAAAATTGCATGCTCTAAACAAACATGATTATAGGAGTTTATATTTCTTATTGTTTAAAAAATTGCTTCTGTTGTTTAACATGAAAAGCAGCATGCAAGAAGGGGAGAGCAATATGGGACAGAAACATTTGCAAATTTATCTATCATCTCATCAATAACTCCTTGTATAAGCTCTGATTGGATTTTGTTTTGCATGGAAATTAGGTTAAATCCTTAAGCAGTTGCTAATCCTCCCCTTAGAGTTGCAAATTTCCATGATAAGTACCATTCACATGGATGAAGAGAGTAAGTCTTTGCACATGTGTTTGCATGTACTGGGCACTGGGGTAGGCTGCCCAGGGAGGTGGTTGGTTTGCCTTCCCTGGAGGTGTTTGGGGGGCGGATGGATAGGGTGCTGAGGGGCATGGTTTGGTGTTTGATGGGAATGGTTGGACTCGGTGATCTGGTGGGTCTCTTCCAACCTGGTTGTTATATGACTCTATGATACACCTGTGTCTGTTCTGTTTGCAGAATGCAGCATTTAAAATAGAAAATACATTCATAGAAATATTAATCCTTCTCTATTTTGTTGTTTGCAGAAGAACTTTTACTTTTGGCTAGACCTGCCACACTTACAATGAATTTACAGCCTGGGAATGAGCCACCTTCACCATCTACTTATGTCCTATTTAGTTTGCTAGTGTTATTGGCAAATTGCAACAACATACCACTGTCCCTTTCATTCCAAAGGAAATGCAAAAACTTAAAAGATGTTCAATGTTTTTTGTGTGAAATGTAGATACCAGTGAGGGTGATAAAAACTTCAGCAACCAGTAGAAAAGAATGAAAACTGGCAGAAATTATGTGTTTTTTCATGCTCTTTCAACTGTATTTTTGGACCAGTGTGATTACAAGGGAGTTATTTTCTAATGCATATATACATATGCATGTGCTGGGACATCCAAACAGTCCACCTATTAACAAAGCACGTTGTCCCTGGATATGGTAAAAGATCTGGGTTCTCATTTTGGAACTGTTCTCAAACTCACTAATGAATTCTACAACTCATATTTGTAATTACCATTATCATCTTTTTTAATATTGAGTTTAAATTCCACAGAAACCTAGCTTCTTTTCCTCCCTCTGTCTCTGCACAGAAAAGCTGTTGAATAAACACAGTCTGTTTCTTATCTTTCAGGAACTCAGGCTGGTTCACAGCATAAGCAGTTAAGCTCGAAGATTTAATTCATCTTGTTCATTAAAATTCAAATAATTATGAAGACAGAGATGTTAACTTTTCGGTTTTACAGTACAGCTGGCAAACAGAGACTGTTGCACCAACTGGGAGACTTAAAACTTCATCTTTGGTGGCCAGGTAATTTTATTTAACAGTTTAGTAGGAATTTAAATCAATACTTCTGAGAAATCTGCTTTATGAAATTATTATGTTGTATAATTGGTTTAAATGTTCTTTTGACAATCTCATATTTCATATGACATACACGTAGGGACTGTTTTCCTGTGGGTGTGTTTCTTGCTGCCTTTAAGTAATAGATGAAGTTCAGTATAGAGAGGAATAATCCATGACCCCTTTAAGTCCTGATTCTGCAATTTTAATGGGCAATTGCACTTAATTAGACAAGGTGGGTGGGACTGCTTGAAACGGTTGTGCTCACAGGAGACAGGGTAGAGTTGGGTTTATAATCTTTGCTGAGACATTTTTATTCCTCTTTCTAAATTCTTGTTCTCTGAAATCCCCCTCAAAACATCTTCCTCCCTTAGCTGCATTTTCTTTCTCAGCAAAAAAACTTAGAATGCTTCCGAGAATAACCACTGAAAAAGTCAAAAGTATAGTTGGCTACAAAGCTTAGCCATTGCCACACATAAAAATTAATTATTTCCACCAAGACGTTTACTCTATGATATGTTTTCACCTGCTGGTGCTACTGGTCAGGAATGTTCTAAATGGATATGACTTCCCAGTCATAAAATGAATGTCTGTCCTTTGGGAAATTCCTGTAAATGTCAGCAGAAGTGATGTTCATTGATTGCTTAGTTACACTTTTTCCTCAGTTTTCTGCCAGAAAATGGACTCAGCTCCTCTGAGACTTGAAGAATGGTGGGAATGAGTGAGACAAAGGGAAGGTATTCACAGCATAGCCAACCTGGCCCCATTTATCAGCCATATTTCAACTTTCAACTTACTTTGAAAGAAAGAAACAAAGAGTCTGACTAGCCATCACACTGCACCTTTATGCCATACAGATGTGTCCCATTGCAGCTCATGTTTTTGTGGATGCAGTTGTTTGGATTATGAGGATAAGGAGGCTGTTTGGACAAAGGAGTGGATGCTATCTGGCAATCTAATGCTTTTTTTTTGGTGTGTGATCAGTGATACACATAATGCTTATAGGGCAAAAGGGTACCCTCTGAACCCAGTTTTGAGAGATATGAAAAACTGCTGTGTTGTTGGATAGCTGAAGATACCTATTCTCAGTGCAAGGGGTGACTCCTTCCGATGTCCTACCAGGACAGTAAGAGAACACATTGAGGGCAATAAAGTGGAAAATTCCTAGTGCCGTCTTTGTGCTACTTCTAAATGAATAGTTCTCTCCACCCTTTTACATTAAGTGATTAGAAAGAGTTAAATGAGCATGGAAATGCCATGGAATTTTTTCAGGCATTAATGTTTTCTACTTCTTCTGCATTGAATGCCCTTGTGATAGAAGAGAAAGAACAAGCATCAAAAGTACCTTTTAACTTCACAATTCTTTCTAAATTTCTTTAAACTTATAGGCTATATTGCTAGCTTTCAAGCTTCAAAGTGTGCAGGAAGATCAGGGTCACACAGAAAATTATTTCTTACAGTTTAATAAAATATGCATGTGAGTTGTATGGACTGCCAGAGAAATTATTTATGTGTTAATGCAATGTTGTAACATTATTTACACACTTTCATTCCTTCCTTAGTAGCTTCTTTACTAGTAAGACCAGTACCAATTCTAAATTGGGTTTGAAACATATGCTGTGTCACCAAAACATAAATTATTTCCAGACTGAATTGCTTTTTTGTTTCCACAAGATAACAATTTTTTCTTTTTAGGGAAAAAGGAAGAAATCAAGATCTTTTGCGTTTAAATCAGAGGATTCATGATAGATCTTTTTCAGCCTCACACTTCCATAGTGTTGGAGTGTATGCATATTGTATTTATTGATAGTTTCAGAAATCCCTGGTGCATGTTTTTTGTGAATGAGTTACACAGCTTATATTTATGACCACTGTTGTGTAGTACTTAATCCTATAGGGTTTGTTCCTTGGTATTTGTTTCCTTAGGGGATTTCCTACCTCTCTTTCTATGGTATATCTGTGATTAAAATCATGCATGTGCTAGCACAAGAACTTATAATTATGAGTCCTATCTTCTGAATTGCCATTTAAATAAACTTCTTAATATGTGCAAGTCTGATACCACTTATTTCAACAATGTCCTACAAGAGCTGTATAATTCAACTCTGAGTTGTCTGGGAACAACGAGAATGAAGAAAAATAAGTTCTTCTCTCAACTACCCTGCAAGTGTCCTGGATGATTTTTGCAAATCACCTACCTGTTTTTTATGTCTTCTCAAATGTAAATCTAAGGCCTAACTTCATTAAATTGTTTTGAAATCATTCAAAGGAAAGTGCTATAGATGTGCAAAATATTGCCGTAAAAAGTATATGCTATTATCTTTGTTCATTGTTTTTCCTTTTAACAATTCATGCCTTACCTGTCTGTTCTTATGGCCTATGGCCCAAGGAAAATTGGGAAGAAGAACAAATTGTGACATTGCTGGTATCATTCTTTAAGTTATATATGTCTGTCATACTTTTCTTAAACAAAAACTCCTTGTCAATTTAAGCTTCTGAAGTGTCTACCTGCCTAGTACTTAAAAGTTGTTTTAGTGACAATGATTATAATTTTGTGTATTTTTTTTTGTGTCAGTGTCAAATGGTTCACTGCTTTACTCCTTATACTGTCACAAAATAACCTAAACTTGTAGAGCACTAGTAACTAGTATATTTTCTCTGACATGTACCTTTCTTCTATTTTGTCCTGGCATCAATGCTGTCTCATGGAAGAGATTTTCCCAGGTACTTCACATTCAGCCAGTCTTCACCCAGTCTCGTCACTCTTCTCAATGACCTCATGATGACATATGAATCTTTTTGTCATTAATGTGCAGAAGTTGGAGTCCAAATTGATTTCACAAGTCTCCTAATAAACACCCATAACTAGTTTTTAGCCTGTGCTGGATTTCACTCAGTATCCTCTACATAAAAAATTTATTGTTGCTAGACTTCTGAGTCACGAGTATCTTTGCAGTTGTTAGGCTTGAGTTGTGGATAGGAATCTGGTGGCCATCACAAAGTATAAGTCTTCACCTAAATAAGAAAAGGAGCATTGCTCCTAATAGCATCCATTTTAGAAAATGAACTGGGAAAACACAAAGCGTTTACCAACTCCAGAATTTTAGCTGGAATGAAGTGCATCTGATTGTTTTACAAAAGATGTGGAGGAGTCATAAGTAAAGATGAACAAGATATTTAATGGAAAATACCATTTAAAATGAACTTTTCACACAAATGAGGCAAATACAAAAAGTTTTTGAGGTTAGGAATAGTGTTTAATTTTACATTTTCTCATATGTTGGCACTTATATGGAATATAAGTGGAATAATAACATATGTGGAATCTGCACACTTACCAAAATACCACAGGGCTTTTTGGGGTACTGCTGATCTAAAGGATGTCAGGAAATAGAAAGACACTTTTTCTTTAAATTTCATAATTTCTAATTTCCACTAGCATTCTGGGATGCCTTAGATAAATTTTCAGCAGCTTTGGGTGGATGTCTAGGTTTTGCAATTCTCCTTCAAAATCTACTGAATCACCAAAATTTTTTGCAATTCTCCTGCAACAGCTTGAATGTTTCCATTCACTGTCAGTGATACTGTGACATCTTTATTCCTTCACTTGCTCATGTCCAGTTCATAGATATAGATTCAGATTCTTTATGTTATAGTCTATAGTCTACTGAGTAAGTGGTAGAAATGCAGCGGTCTTCTGTCTAAAAGACTTCTGATCACTTGGGTTTAGGATTAGCAGCCTGTAACCCTGAGCTCTAAACTTAACGAACCTAATGAAGAAGCCAGAGAGACAGGAGACAAATGCTTGTGGCTGTGAGAAGAGAAAGGATTCCTGGGTATTTTTTTGTTCATTTTTAACTTCTCAGGTTTTTTTAATTAAAAAAATTACACATCCTGGAAATGCTTGTCTGTCAGGAGTCTGCAATATGCAATCAGAAAACTCAGTTCCCCTTCTTTCACTTCTCTATTTTAGCTGGCTCTACCTTGATCCCCTTCTCACAGTCCCATTGCCACCCTAGAACTGTGTGTTGATGTGGACATTACCCTGTATTTTTATAACTCTCCTACCAAGTGGTCACCTACCTCTGCCTTGTGCCACTCTGACTGCTCTCAAAGATTCATCTGTTAACTGATGTCCCACTGACATCATGTCTGTGTAACTGATTTCCCCAAAAGAATGAATTCTGCTCTTCTCACAGGTCAGTGTCCTGCCTTTGCCCTCCTGTCCTGGTATGGCTTTGTAGATAAGCTGACAGAGGACTGCTGTTTGTGGCCTGGCAGCAGGATGTGCAAGGTGGAAGATGTAAAGAAAAACCTAGGAGAGGTGTACTGCATCCGCAGAACCCATGAGTGTGACCCAAACCCATGCTTAAATTTCATCTCTTTTTAAGTTCCTCCACAGATTATATTCACTGGTTCATGTCCCAGATAACAATTTTCAGCAAGCACTTGTCTGGGTATGTTGTGGATGACAGGAACACCAGGGCAGCATCAAGAGTTCTCCTAGTTAATTCACAATTTTTCTAACAAATCGCTCTGCTATTCAGGCAGTCTCAAGACCTTAAGGTTTTGTGTTATTTTATTGATTGTTTTGGAATTTTTTTTCCTTTGCTTTTTAGAAGAAAGTACTGAGGCAGACACATGCCATAAACCTGCTCTAAATTTTTTAGTGTGCTATCGTTATACCTCCATGATTCATTCTGGGGATGCTAAAAACATCCACGTGGCCAGATATACTCTCACAACAAATTTCTGTCTAGATGGCCTGAGCAGTGCTCTATTTTATGGATATCTATTCTATTTTCCACTGAGAATAAAACCCAAATAAGTACTGCGATTCTGTTCTATCAACTCTCCTGATTGAATAGTTCTATTCATTGAGAGGACTGTCTGGCTATACTTACATACATTTTCTATTCCTATTCCTCATTATACATATGTAATTATTTTTACATTGCATTCCCAGAGGTGAGTGACAGCATACTGATACTAGAGATGCTATTCTGCCTCCAGCAAATACTCTGAGAAGTGTATGGTATTAGTTCGGACCCTGTTTCCTTGGTTACATTTAGCAAATTTGCATGTTAGCATGATGCTGTTCATCATCAGAGACACTGGAGACTTGTCCATGGAGAGAGGTTTTGGAAGTGAATAACCTTTGCATTCTTATCTTCTGCTTTAAATATATAGATGAGGCAAAAAGAGCTGTCAAAATATGCAGAGTGGTAGATAGGCAGACTGAGAAGCTGAGCCCTAGAAGCCTTTGGGAATGAAATTGAGTCCTTTATAAGACTGAGCAAAGTATTTGCAGTTGCGGGGGCAGCTCATATGTTTGGCTCTAGTGACACTTTATGAATGACCATGAGATGATTACATGATCCTACTCAGATTATATCCTGGACGCTCTCTCTGGTTATGCACTATGATGAAGAGTGGCAGGACTCTGCTGCTGCATGCTCACCCTATATTCCCTGGAACACAAGGTATAAGAGATATTTTTTTTCCTATGTTTGTAATAGCAGTGAATCAAGAGGAGGTTAACCTAGCCACAGAGGGCAAACTAGGGAAGACAGACTAGCAGAGACTATCCTGGACACCAAAGCTTCCCCTCTCAGGTAGCTTATGGCAAAAGTATCACCTGCCTTCTTGAAGGGACAAGTGTGCCTTGGCTGGATGGGATCGGTCTTGTCCTAGCAGGCACAGCTCCCCCCACATCTCCCAGCTATGTTGGGTAGATGGTGTTTCATCCCTACAGTAATCACTAGAAATGGAATTCTCCCATGAATGAGCCATTTATGGCACCATATACAAATTCAGCTATGGTTCCAGTCCTAGCTGACAGTTTCAGTGAATGATCCAAAACCCAGGTAAATGAATTTATTTAATTTATCTTTTTAGACTTTTTTGCAAAAAAATAAAAGTTTGTCCTGTCTGTTTGGTAAATGACAGATGATGAGTAAGAAAGAGAAGAAATAAGAAATCCTTCTACAAATATATTAATAACAAAAGGAGAACTAGGGAGACCATACAGTTCCTTTTGGACACAGAGGGAACAACAGTAACAGGGGATGAGGAGAAGGCTGAGGTACTAAATGCCTTCTTTGCCTCAGTCTTTAACCGCAAAGAAAGCTGTTCCCTCTGTGTACAAAC
>WAAB01018169.1:14157-34666 GCA_013389865.1 Piaya cayana
CACCATATACAAATTCAGCTATGGTTCCAGTCCTAGCTGACAGTTTCAGTGAATGATCCAAAACCCAGGTAAATGAATTTATTTAATTTATCTTTTTAGACTTTTTTGCAAAAAAATAAAAGTTTGTCCTGTCTGTTTGGTAAATGACAGATGATGAGTCTGCTATTCGCTGAATAAAAGCACTGTTAGCTTTCTGGACAAGGATAAATGGTATTCCAGTGCCTTGGAAATGGATGAGCATCTAGGGGTTCTGGGTTACTCTGCTCATGACCAGCTGTGCATGTGGGTAATTCTATCTTCTGTTTGGTTTCTTGTTTCCATAAACATCTCTGCTTTGTAAAGTGCTTTGAAGTCTATAGAGAAAAAGTGCTGAGTGGTAAGCAATATATAGTAGCTGTATTTCCAAAGCAGGAAAAATATAAGTGCAGTTTCCAGTAACACGTTAGAAATGGATTGAACAGTAAGCTGTTGATCCAGACATGCAGGCAATTGAAGACAACGTAAGCTTCAGGTTTACTAGATTGAAGTACCAGGTATATTCCAAGTTACTCCAGAACATGAGTTCACTAAGTTCCCGTCAGTGTGGTAATGTAGACAGGACTATGTCCAGGTCCCCTCTCTCAAACTCTAGATCTCATGGCGGTGCACCGAACCCCTCAGTTTTCACTATTGTGTCTCCTTAGACAGCAACTGCAAGTGTATTGAAGTGCTGCAATGGGAGCATTACACTTTGAGAGCTATTGTCTTAAGTGTGCCTCTGTGTCCCTAAGAGGAAGATAGGGTGAGCTGAGGGTCTATATAGGCCCAGCAGGAAAAAATCCTTCCTGATCCCCCAAAGCAACACCCTTGAGTCAGAGCTATCTATGAAGGAGAAAAGGGGTAACTCCCAGACACTCCAATGCAAATGATTAAATTACCAAAGGAAGGGTAAAAGCCCTCTACTTCAAAATCAGCCAACTGGAAGGATGAATCTTTACCTATGTCCTTCATAAAGGGTTTTCCTTCTCCCTGGTCACCACCTAACCCTAACTCTTGGCACTTAATGAAATGAGGAAAGGAATTTTGAACTAGCTTCTTCCAGTACAGCAGTTTAAGTAGTTTAAGTCTGGGAATAATAAATACGTTTTTGTGTTTTACAAAAGAGATTCTTTTCAGTGTAGAAATTAATTACCATTCCAAAAGTTTTGATGTTATTTCTCATGTTGTAAATTAAGATATAGGGACATTCATTGTCAATGCACAAAGTACCAGTGGCCAGGGTTTCCTATTTTTGAGGTGCCCTTCAAACTGTCACTAAGGACATAAAAAACTAGGTTGATGTGTCCAGTTTAAGTTGGAAAGAAACTAACTTTAAGGTATAGAACCTTTTTCAAACCTGTTATTTAGCTGATCTATGGAGTTGCATTGGCAGGTGGTTTGAATGAACACTGCTTCAAGCAGCGCTAGCTGTGGGTATCGTGGCATCCAGCTATGAAAACAGATCTGTATGGCACAGTGGTGATAACTGGTAATAAAGGAACTCATTCTATCTTGAAGAATCCAAAGACAATTTGTGGCTGGTGAGGAGCACAGCCGGTGTACTGGGACCAAGATACAGACATCACTTCTGTCTCTGGTGAGGACTGATCCATCAGTGTCAGATTATTCTTTTGGCTCTCCTTCTTAATGGGTGCTAGATGTTTTGCTTCCCAAGCAGAACTTCCTTCCCTGTTACACATCTTTTACTTCCTTCGTAGTTTGTAGATTAGTCAGACCAGGAGCCAAGATCCTAAATCCCATCTTTGTACAAATTTGTGGGGGTAAGAACCTGTCTTGGAGCTCAGCTATAACTGCTTGCAGTAATCACCAGCCTGAAATTGTAAGGGAGGCTTCTCGACTCTGGTGAGACAAGCTTCAAAATAAATTTTAAAAAACATGGTCTTTTTATTTGCTGCTTATATTTTGTTACTGGTTTCAAGATCTTCTTTGTGAATTTAGGAGCTTTTTTCATTATAAATGAAAGTGAAATTGTCATGTAATCTCCAGATGCTGGAAGAGAATGTTGTGTCAGCTACAGGGAGATTCTTGATAAAATCACAAGAGCAGGCAGCTGGATCCATCAGCCTATGACATTATTTTAATAATAACAGAGTTTAAAGGCTCCTGCTAGACCCCCTGTACTAGGCCCTGTAATCCCTAAAGAATTAACAGGCATATACATTCTCCTCTAGAGTATCTTTGTTCTTGCCATGTTTAATAAACAAAACCTACCATTTGCACAGAGATGTGAATTCCATGCCAAGGAAATAAAGTAAGCTTGGCCTTGTTTCTCAGAGATGAGCAACGCTTATGGGTCTTGCTCTTTTGAAAGATCACGCTAGAGTTGAATGACACCCAGCTGTCATACCTGTGAGCAAGGCCTGGGCTGCAGGCTCTGAATTCCATCCTTGTATGTCCTAGGCCAAAGGAAGAAAAGGAAAAAAAAACCTTAGGGTATTCCAACAAGGGTCCTGAAATTAAACATTCGTTTGTTGGGTTTGTTGTTTAAAATTCTACACCAATACACACATTAAAGTGACTGGCATCTGGACTAAAGAGCTGTTTAAGGCCCTTGGCTTAACCCAAATACACAGAAGTAAATGCAGAGAATGAAGTTCCTCATCTTCTAACTTTTTTGTTTCTGGTCAAATGTGAATCTTTAGTTCCTGGTTGATAGCTCTGGTGATCTTTCAAAAGAGCCATCTGCTCCACTGAGTACAGGATTCCTGAATATACACATGTGCTTGTACATTTTATGCTAGTACTCTGCACTCTCTCTCCTCCACCTTCTTGGTATCATGTGTTAATGATAGAATTCTTCCACTCAGAGTAGGATGGAAGAGGAGATGATAGAAAAGCATGTGTAAAGATGGAG
This sequence comes from Piaya cayana, assembly GCA_013389865.1. Taxonomy (NCBI): domain Eukaryota; kingdom Metazoa; phylum Chordata; class Aves; order Cuculiformes; family Coccyzidae; genus Piaya; species Piaya cayana. The sequence goes on from WAAB01018169.1 coordinate 17,051, forward strand.
AAAGGGGATGAAGGTGTGTGTGTTTGTGCCTGTGTCACACAATAACTCATGTACCTCTGAGAATCTGAACAATATTTTATATGAACTATATTCGGCACTGAGTGTTCTTGACAGCCAAGAGGAGGTATTGACACTAAAAAGAGAAAAATTATTTGATTAAAATTATATGTTTGTATGAGGAGCTCTGGAGGCAGGTATCAAACTTAAACTTTCAGAGAGTCTGAGTCCATGAACAGTGCCAGAACGTGTAACTCAATTCAAGGAAATTCAGTTTAATCTATAAAGCAATCAGGGTCTAATAATTTTACCAACAGGGGCAATCTTAAAAGTTAGGTTGGGTTAAACATAATGATTGTGCAAATCTGTTTTCACACTAATCTTTTCAACTTCAAGGCAGTAGAAACTTAACAGCGAAAACCAATTATGGAACATGTCAGTGGTATTTCTTTCCCATTTGCCTTTGACCACTTGGGTGCATGGGAACACAGCTTTGGGGTGCAATGGGAGGACAGAGTACATACTGGTCATGCCTTTAGAGTTTCAGCTCCCTTTAATAAACAGATTCTCATGTACCTTTTAATATCCTTTTTTAAAATCACAGCTGACAAAGTAGGTACGCTGGAATGAACTTAGTCTGGAGAAGCATGCTCAGGTTAGCTTTTCCCCTTCCTCCCGCAGAGGCAGCAGAGAGCTACTTTTCTTTTTATCCTTGCAAGTCATCCAACTCTGCAATATACTGAGTCAAACAAATGTAATGACTGGGAAGTAATCTATGTGTATATGCAGGTATTTCCTAAGTTAGGCTGACTTTTCAGGGTCACAGAACACTGGAAACTTAAAGCATGGAGTGGGGGAGCAAAGATCTATGCTGTCCTTACATATTAAGATATTAAGTATCAGCTTTTAGCTACAATCTCAAAGGATAATGAGTTAGCGAACTTCTGATATGACTTGGTACAGCCATGCTTGGGTTATACTGGGATAAATATAAAATGCTTCAAGAAAAGACTCTATGCCAAAATAAGAAATCATAATGTATACAGCTCATCTGTAAAACAGACTGGTAACTGAGGAGCCTGTGCTATCAGTAGTAAGTAGAAAGTATAAAGTGTGTGTATCTGCGAATGCATATCTGTTTTCAAGGGAGTGACAAGTATCTAATTAAAGCAAAACTTATTTCAGAGCCTGTTAGAACCCAGTTCTTCATAAAGGCTTCAAACTTCAATTCAACAAATTAATAAAAAATTACTATTTTGAGACACCAGGAAGCCGGGTACTCTGGTTCATTTTGGTTCATTTTACGATGGACTATGGACCAGCATACTGAAACATGACTTAATAGTGGAATCTTGGAAAACAAATAGGTGCTCTGGGATGAGGCGAGGCTCATGACTATTATCAACCACGCTGATTTAAACTTTGGATTAAGTAGAAAAAGATGGAGAAAAAAGCCTTTTTATGTGCAGGGAAGAAAAAAAAATAGGCTCTGTTAATTACATGTATTTCAGCTGGGGTGATATAAATCCACTACAAGTTTCTTTTTCTGGGTAGGAATCTGAGCTCTTAAGTCAGGAAAACACATTTTTCTTGTTAAATTCTCAAAATTCAACACCTCTATTTTACTCCCAGAAACACAAGTATTTATGTTTCCCATTAAAAAGCAAGCTGTTTGGACTCTCATATATTTGAGCATTTGAGACAAAGCTTTTTCCTTGGGTTCCATTAACAAAGTTGTTGTAATGAACTCCTGTTGTCTGACCCTGTGTTTTACCATCTTTCAGGCGGGCAGAGTCTCAGCTTCCAGATGCAAACCCAAACCCTGTTTCTAATCTGTTCTCTGACATAACTTATTTGTTTTCTTAGTATGTGATTTGGTTGAGATGGTCACCTAAGAACCTGACTCACTTTGCTGAATGAGATTTTGAAAAGCGCTTGTGTTTCTACAAGCTTTCAATAAAATCTATGGAAAATACAGGGAAGTCAAATCTGGGTATGGTGTTGATGAGAACTGTCCTCAATTAACATGGCAAGTGTCAAATTCTAGAGTATTTGCAGGTAATATGAGGCTCATGCATATAAAACATAAAAAATATTTCGGATTTTTTCTTTTTCTGATAGATTCATCACATTTTCTTTTAAATATTTTCTTCATATGTGATCAAGAGAATTTGAGGGAGATCCGAGAAGTATTTATATTATCAGACCAAATAACCTGAAAATTTCCGAATTTGATATAGTAATAGAAACTAGTAACAATGAAAGATTTGTCTAGCAATACTGTAGAAGAACCAAGTGGTTGGTTCTAAAAACAGAAAGGAAAATATTGTGGTTTTCCTTCAAGATAAATATTTCTGCTTTATATATACTATAAAAATGTATCCCCTTCTGGACAAATTGTCCAGTTATAAAAAAACTGGCTTTTTTTTGCACTTCCTAAATCTTTCTTTTTTTAATGACCTCTGTGCCACAATTTTTGCCTCCAAGCAGTAATTAACCACTCTGCAAGTCACCACAAGTCAGAAATGAATTACTTTTAAAAAAGATCTGCAGCATTAATACAGTTTAAACTAAAGTAATGAAACTTTACTGCTACCTTCTTGTGTTTTTCAAGTACAAATGTTATGAAATTTTCAATAGCTTTCGGTGTCTTGCATTACAATTGTTGAAAAAAATGTGAAGCCTAAACCACAAATGGAAGTCTTGAAATGAGCAGTACTGTCCTTGAACACACCTTAAAATAGTTTACATTTACTATCCAGGCAGAGTGATACTTGCTTTCTGAAACTTTTTTCCCAACGTCTTGCATAAAATGGTGGGAAAATATGTAAATAAGATTAAGCATCTTGCATTGCATTTGATCATATCTCTCAACATCTTAGGGGTGGAGAAAGAATGAAGAATGCCGTCATCCAGTTTTCGCTCAGGTTTTTAGTTAAACAGCAGAATGCCTGCATACGGAGCTTGATTCTTTCATTTAGGTTGGTACCAGTTGGGAGTAAATCTATTCAAGCCAACAAAACCTCCCTCAGGCATACAACGCTTAGAGAATTGAAGGCTATACATCCTATTAGTTTACAGCTACAAATCTTTCAGTAAGTTTGTAGTAAATCTCCTTGCTTTTGAGATATGACCCATTTTGTTTAAGGAATATGTAGCAACATCTTTACTACGTTTGCTTTACATCAGATTATATAGCAGTTTTTATCAGGATTTTTTCCCTAATGTCGTCTTTGCCAGATGACTTGGATTTGCATCATGTGCACAACTTCACCATTTTTTCATCAGTATTATGATCAATTTACACCCAAGTGTGACATAAATCATTATTTAAATCTCTGCTAGGTCTGCTGGAATAAGATTGTACTTGTATGAATACAAATACACAGCTGTTCTATTTTTACATGAAGAAAAATCAGACTTTTTAGTAGGAATTGTAGAGCAGTGTGATCAAAATATTTTATATGCATCTAAGGACATATTTTTGAGTCTGAGAATAAAAAGCATCTTTGAATTTGTTATGCCCAAATCCATTAAACCAGTATAAAATACCAATGACCTGGATGAAGGCATCGAGTGCTCTCCTAGCAAGTTTGCGAATGACACTAAGCTGAGTGGAAGTGTTGATCTGCTGGAGGGTAGAGAGGCTCTACAAAGAGATCTAAACAGGCTGGACTGCTGGGCAGGGTCCAATGGCATGAGGTTTAACAAGGCCAAATGCTGGGTCCTGCACTTGAAGCACAACAAACCCAAGCAGTGTTACACACTAGGAGAAGCCTGGCTGGAAAACTGCCTGGAGGAGAAGACCTGGGAGTGCTGATCGATAGCCAACTGAACATGAGCCAGCAGTGTGGCCAGGTGGCCAAGAAGTCCAATGGCATTTTGGTTTGTATCAGAAATGGTGTGACCAGCAGGTCCAGGGAGGTTATTCTCCCTCTGTACTCAGCACTGGTGAGACTGCTCCTCGAATACTGTGTGCAGTTCTGGGCCACTCACNGTTTTTCACAGAAAGGGTCACTGGGCACTGGAACAGGCTGCCCAGGGAGGTGGTTGATTCACCTTCCCTGGAGGTGCTTAAGGCATGGGTAGATGAGGTCCTGAGGGCATGGTTTAGGTTTTGATAGGAATGGTTGGACTCAATGATCCGGTGGGTCTCTTCCAACCTGGTTATTCTATGATTCTATGATTTAGGAAATTCCCACCTGCTGTCTACCTTCATGCTTAAAGTAACTATAGGCACAACAATGAAATTTTCTAGCTTTACATAAAAATAAATGAAATCAGACTGCTTAGTCAATCTAATTTGAAGCAGAACACTGAGAAATATTTGACTATGTCATTCAGACAGTCACCCAGTATCAGCATTGTGTTCTGCATTCATGTGTACATACTACCTTGTATGGTGCTTAGGTTTCAGCAGTGCAGGCATAGATTTATTTCTTCTCAATTAGACCATTTTCTCTCTATGTATATCAGCAATCTTGTAAAATAATTTTAAAAATAGTTAAAAAGAGTTATTAGAAAAGGTTTTCTGGCCAGAAGAAGTGTCCATATCACATTCGGTTAGTGCAAAAATACCAGGGAGCAAATGTGACACTCCAGGTTTCTGTAAGAGAGTCTGGAAGCCTTAGTCACTTTCCAAGACTGTTGCACTAGAATACTGATTGTATTCTACTTCTTTTTTCATATTGTTGGTTTTTTTGGTTGTTCTTTGATGTAAAAAACCCCCATATCTTAGGCATTATGTCTGAGGATGTAAAGTAGCAAGGGTATTCGCATTGGCTATTTCATGTCACAGAAGCTGTGCAACATTTGTAAAGAATCAGGCAGGAGATAAAAGTCAGGACCAAAAATATAAATGCTCTCTTCTTACTTCTTTGTGTCTCTTCATACAGTATTGTTTTCTCTCCTCTCCTCCTTACTCCTTTTCCCCATTCCACTTCTTTGTTTATTTCTTCCTAGATTTCCTTTTCCACCAATTATTCTCTCTTTCTGTATTTCTATCTCACCATGGCAAGCCTGACATTGGCCTCATGGAGTAGCCGTGGAGTCTGCCTCAGTGTGCCAGCCTCCTTGTTCCAACAGGGCTGGTTGTGGGGGAAAATCCAGCACCAGGAGTGGCAGGAGAATCAAACAATCAATATACATCCATTTCATAAGCTGAGCTAATGATTCCTCTGAGAAACAGTCAGAATCTATGGATGGGGACACAGAAATCTCAAGTTCCTGTTGAACACCTCTGTACCCATTTCACCTGATGTGAAGTCTGGAGGAGGAGTGGAAGAAAGATATCTCAGCTAATGAATCTGTCAAGGTAGTAAAGCAGTTTGCATTTCACCCTAAGTGACTTTGCTCAGTTTGAATCTTCTCAGGGTGGACTTGGGGGGTCATATCTGCTTTTTTGTTGTCTGGGTTAGCGTGACAATCCCAGTGTCTGACATCTGCATAAAGCATCTCTGAAAAAAAAAAATTATTGCCAGTGCAGCATTATTTCTATGCACAGCAAAGGGTTAATACAATAACATATTTCTCTCTTCCCCTGCTTGCTCCTGCTTCTGGTTATGGGAAGCAGCTCTCTCTTTTTTTGTTCGTGCCTCTGTGCACACGCTGAAAACCTATGTTCCCAGTTCCTGCATATCTCTAAGCATTTCAATTTTCCCTTTGTTCTCAGACTCTGCCTGGGAAAGGTAAATCTTACTTGCTGGATTTCTGTTAGGCAGATGTGGTCCCCAGTTATTGGCTGCTCATGTTGTTCCCTCCAAAGTTTCCTTTATAACCTTATCTTTGGCATTGTCTCATTTCCTGCTTGTTTTCCACCAGGACTTGTCTTTGATTTAGCAGGTGATCTTAGGAGCAGATCATGTATAAAAAATATATTCGTGTGCCTTATTCCCCACCAAAGTCTCGGGAGGGCTGTTCATATACCTCCCTGTACTGCTCAGAGGGGTTTTTGAAACTAATTGCATCTCCTCCTTGGCTAGCTTGGCTGCCATCCTGCCTGCAGCTGTCTCCCAGGTCTGAAAGTCAAGGACAACTTGGAAAAAAACAAACAAAGGGGAAGTTTTTTTGGCTCGTAGTTTAAAATAATTGCTTTGCTTAGACCTTGTAACTACCTGCATCATTAGCTTTTGGGAGGGAGTTGTTTCCTTAAATCCAAACATATGCTCACACATTCTCTGGGTAATTTGTGACTTAACCCAGTGAGACGGCATAGCCTTCTGCTGGGAGGAATATTTTTTTAATAGAAATTCAAGTGGCACATAGTGAACTGTGCTGAGAAGGTTGGATGCTTATCATTATTCATGATAATAACAGCATCTGAGATCTTACTGTTACATTTTTGTGTTCATAAATATTTCATCGATGATTTGTGGCATTTTGCACTCAATTTTTCACATATGCACAATCAAAGATTGCTAACAACAATCTAGTGAAGCAGAGGGCAGTGAAGCTGCCATTCCCTATCTGGTATGTGTATTCCTTGATTTTTATAATTCCCTGTGTATTCCAAGAAATGGACTGTTTTGGCTTATATGTTAATGGCACTGAGAGGTGGGGATAAAATGAGCTCCCCTGGAAACAAAGATCTACAACATAGCCATCAGAAATTGCTTTAAAATATATTTCACAGCCACTTCTCTTTTCTATTCAACAGCATAATTATGACCTGCTTACCTTAGAGTAGGATTGATGAGATAGTAGCCAGAAAAAAATCAGAAAGGAGAGGAGAAATTAGAAGCAATACACCAAGAGCAAGAACACAAAAATGTACAAGAACAGTAAGTGAGAAAATATTATCCTGCTTAAGGTCACTCATTCACCTTTGTGTGCTAGGTCTACTTTTAATTTTTCAGCCAAGAAGTTTAAGCTTTTCTGCTTTCTCCTATCAAGAAAGCTGCTTGCCTAAACACAAGCAAACAAATAAAACACAAGCTTTCTCATCTACTGTAGTCATCCTCCTTTTTGTGTACATCTTCACAGCAAATGCTTATGAGAGTTGGTGGGCGTTTAACCTGGCAGTGAGTTTAATTTGCATGACCCGTAGTTGAATGCTATTGCACTAAGCAGTACATAAAAAAAAAAAAGTAGCTACAGAGGTCTCATGGTTTAATAGATAAAGAAAAAGCAAGTCGACGAGACACAAGAGAGCAAGGATATGGGTGAAGGAAGGAGTTGTGGTAGCATATGACTACTTTGTTTCTGCTGTTCTTCACAATACCTACTCATGACTAGGTTACTAAGTTTTACTTCATTACTTACAGTACTGAAGTGATGACTTTTTTTGGAGAAGTTCGTTTAAGGATATTTCGGCTTCACAGTTTTTTACTGGAATGTCTTTTGCAGGGCTGCTGTGCAAAACAGGAATAACTTTGCTCTGTACCTTAAAACTGACAGATGTGAATGTCTATATCAGTGATTCAACCATAAGAAAAAAAACAGTAGAATACAATGTGCCTAATACATCCTATTAAAATCAACCAACAGAGCTCAATTACCAGTTTGTTGACACATCCAGTCAATTGCTTGTTAACAATTTGCAGACTGCTTGCATTAATTGGTTGTGGAACAGTTTTGGGCAGAGAAGACACCTAAGACTTCAGGGAATAGGAAAAAATATCCTCACGCTCTAAGAGCATGGAATGCACAAGTTTTAAGGAAATGTTTATGGCTTGTCTTTAGATTTTACACTTAAAAAATGCCACAGTTGCAGTTTGGTAATAGTTATGATAGTGCATATTTCTTGGGCAAGCGAACAAGCACACATGTTGCTCTTTTAGGGGTTTTAATCTTGCTTGATTTCAATGCAACAGCCTTTAAAGATCCTACCTGCTTATTAGCAATAAAGGGATGGATTGAGTAAAAGAGTAATGCTGGCAATATTTAATTTTTATAGCAGAGAAATGAAACACAGGAAAGAAGGGGTGCAAGGACTAGTACCATGACTGAGTCCCATAGACTCTGGTGTGGGTCTCAGAATAGATCTTGAATGACACTGTATAACTCTGTAAGATGCACACTATTTCTTAGAGTTTTCCATATCTACAACTGTGAAAGCTGCTTTAATCTCTGATTAAGAAATGGGGTCTACAAGGCATCCTACTCTACCAGTTACAGAGTAGGCATATCATACATTGACAGAAAAGCATCAGCAGCATTTGGGTCAACTTCATACTACAACTTATTAAGCCTTTTATAAAATAAAGCTCAAAGACCTTATTAATATCAACAAGGTGTGTTACAGTCGCTCTTAATGGCAGGGATTAACCTTGTCATGGTTTCCTGCTTTCGTTTCGGTGCTAACAGCATGCTAGGCTTATCATTCTGTTCCCTATACTGTATCTTTACTGAGTGCAATGAATAGCTGATTTGGTCTTATTCACAGTAGCAAAACGATATTTCAGGATTTCAGCTTTCAGGATATTATGAATTTCTTCTGCAAAGCATGGATCTAAGCCTTGAGATACTGTGGCTAATCAATTCTATTAATTTCTTGTTAAAGCAGTGAAATAAATTTTCTGACCTCTTATGCATTTCTTCAGTTGTGAACCAGCTAGGAGAATTGTGGGGACATGACCCCCACAATTAGACCTGGCTAAAAAAAAAGAAAACAAAACTAGAATATTGAGCTGATACTAAGCTGATAATTTAGGGATAAATTCTGTTCTCAGCTGAGGAAGGTGCCTGAGATTTATTTCAGTATCCCCAAAATCCGTTTTAGTGACAGTATTAGTGACCTGTGCTGTATTGAAACTGGGAGGGTTTGAATAAAATTGAAGAAGAGTGTTTTGGAAAAGAAAAGAAAACAAAGGAAGAAAACAAAGGAACCTCAATGGTTATCTACATCTTTCAGTTATCAAATGAATGCTCATATTTATGCCAATCAGCCTGTCAGTATCGAGTTGTCCACATAAAGCACACTATAACATTTTAAAGAGCAGACAGTAAACCTAAACTGCAATGTTGCAGAACAACAAGCATATTCCCTTAAATCTATGAGATGAGAATATTTATTTAAACTTTATAATTTTAGGCTTTTCACCTGTTAATCTTTCTTCATGTCAGGGGAACTTCTTAAGTCTAATTCCTGCTTCTGTTAAAATAAAGGGTAAATTTCCATAGGACAGGTGAAAAAATTCTTTTTACAGTAGAATGAATAACTAGAGAGGAAAAACCTGCCGCAGCAGTGAATTTTAATGACTGCAATGCACATTATGTTGGAAACTAGGACAATTAACAGTTTAACATAATGACAGAATGCACAGAAAGTCTCGAGGATGGCTCAATAGATTCACTTCAAAGTCAGGCAGAATCTACATCTGGGAAGAGGTGATGCCTTTGTCTGCAGCTTCCCTGAAGTGAGTGTTTAAACAATTTTTTTTCTTTAACAGCTGGGGAAAAAAAAATCAAGGGACTTGCTATGTTTGAACCAAATCTCAAGGTGATCTGTTTCAATGCAGTTAGTAAAGGCTGCTGTAAATACAAGGAGGAGATCAATGTGTCTTTTTATAAAGGGGACAGGAGAGGTAAAAAAGTACTTCTGCTGCAGAAGTACCTCACTGGAGTCTGCCAGGATGTCCTGAGTTGTGTGAAACCTCCAAATATACACACAAGGTGGCTCTCCACCTTGTGGGCTCAACCTTCTTCCAGGTCTGGAAGATGGTATGGTTACTTCTGTGTTTTGATTAACTTGACATAATTTATTTCAGCCTAGTTCTTTGCACCATCCTGTTGAAAGTTAGGGAGCTACAGGAAAGATGGGGAGGAGTTCTTTATCAAGGATTGCAGTGATAGGAAAAAAGTTAACGGTTTTATACTGAAAGAAGAGAGATTTAGATTGGATACTAGGAAGAATTTTTTTACTGTGAGGGTGGTGAAGCATTGGAACACGTTGCCCAGAAGAGTTGTGAAAGCCCCATCCCTCGAAGAGTTTAAGGCCATGCTGGATGGGGTTTTGAGCCAACTGATCTAGTGGAAGGTGTCCCTGTCCAAGGTAGAAGGCTTGGAACTGGATGATCTTTAATGTCACTTTCAACTCAAACCTTCTATGATTCTATGATTAGTCATTTATGAATATTTTAGGAGCAGTATTTCAAAAGGGAGGCCAGAGTATCAAAGGCAGAGAGTCATGATCCTATATGCCACATGACATCCTATTGCCATGCACACATGAGGTGTCTGCAGATAAGGATAACCGGTGGTCATTCCCCTGGTTAATACTCTGAAGAACGCATAGGTTCACATATATGTCAGAACTGCACTAATGGATGAGGTTGGTGCAACTGGACCTTCACAAGAGATCCAGCTAGGTGTCTTCTGCTATTTATGGTCTGGAAGTGCTTCAATGGGTGGATGAATGAATGGCTCCATCCTGGCAGTGGAGATGAAGGAACCACAACTACTGGAGTCTGTTATAGTTATACTGGTTTGTCGAGAGACTCAGTGTCATTGGGCGCATATTTCTGAGCATAGCCTAAGACATACTTAGAACTTCCAGTGAACTGATCTGACCTAAAGTTATCCAATATCTTTCAGTGTTTTGTTTTGGTAATCTTGATAACTGTTTATCTTTACAGGCTATAGTTTTGTGGGACTTCTTTTTTGTGCTTTGCTTTTTTTTTGCCTGCTACATTCCAATGTGAACCACTTCAGCGGAGTAAAGGAGTGAGACTTGGATCTGATTTCTCCACCTGAGGTGGAAAAACATCCAAGGAACACAGGGTGTCTCTTGCAGTTCTTGTGCTTTCAGCTCCAGCTACACCTTACTAATACCCAAATGGTTTTCATCTACGCTGGGATTAGTGTCAACAGTTAAAGTTGGCCCAAATACAAGGAAACTGCAGAACAACTTCCCCCTCAGCTCTCTCATGAACAAGCAAAAGGTATCAGCAGACTTGGTCCTGTTTTCTCATTTGTAGACATCCTCTTATGCAGATTCATCCTGTTTAGACAGCAGAGACTGGAAGAAAGAGTAACATACCTTTGAAATATAACACACTGTGCTTAAAGAGGGATCTGGAGGAACGATTTATATCTCTTGCAGAAACAAAGATATCTAAAATCAAGGTTAATATATACACAAGGCAAAATGACATGATTTCCCTTTTGCTTATGTTTTGGTTCAGCTCTAATTTAGGCGCCATGGTGTTGAGGCAGAGTGAGACACCAGGCAGGTAAAAACCCTGTCCCCTCTGGTGAAAGGCCTGGACTTTACAGGTTCATTTACTTAAGGACACAATTCAAGTCTGAGGTCTGAATACTCCTTGAAGATTCATATTTTGAGTTTGAACCCTCTTCCTCTCTGAAGACAAAATAGGAACTAAACTGAAACTGAGTAATCAGAGATGTCCCCAGTGGAACAGAGCTATTTTAATGTAGTCCAGAAGACTGAAAAAAACAAAAGTGTCTATGAGCTGTGTGAAGGGAAATTTTAGAACTTTGCGTTGTGTTGGGATGTAACAACCCAAGTAAAGGAGACTAATGGAGCAGAGGCAACAGGAAACCTCGAGTGGTTGCAAAATCTTTCTGCACTGGTTTTGCATTAACTTTCCCAGAGGGTTGCCCTGTGGGCTACTTCAGCTTTTCTCTTGAATAGATTTCTTCATATTTTCCACTGAAGAATCCAGGGAAAGACCTACTGAAGGTACTAGGAGGGCTGTAGTCTCAATGACACTGTGCCAGGTGATGGGAAAGCTGAGGCACTGCTGCACTGCCTTCTCTTCAGTACTGCTATCAAGCAGCCCAGAAAACAGAGCCCAGGATCAGCCTGAAGAAAACCAGAGCAACATACTTTATAATCAGCTGGGGCTAACCAGGGTAAAAGGAAACTTCTTTGCTTTCCTTCATAAACAGAGAGTAGATTCAGAAAATATTCCTCACTGCGTGTCAGCATGGGGCTGGCCTCCTTGGAGGGCTGTAGGGAGAGGGACGAAGGCTGTCTTGATGAGTAGATTAGCCAGTTGGAAGGCGAAGAATGGGGCAATTCTGTGTAGAGTGCCCAAAACTTGGCTCCTCAGCATCTGCTTGCTGGGAGACCAAGGAGGCAGCTGAACTGAGTCACCCCCACTTCCACCTGAAGCACCCACTATCATGCATATCTGCAACTTTTAGGTTTTCAAAACCAAAAGCTTGGCATCACAGCAAAATTAAGGGATCTGAAGTCCCTGTTCATGTTTTGCTTAGTCTACAGGTGGGTCTGTCTCCAACTTGCTCAGCCTTGCTGACAGTGATACAACGCAGACAGCTGTTGATTCTGTGACCAGTTTCACACTATGGTAAATATTGTTTGATCCACATTTTGTCTATGTTCCTTCATAGAGTGAAGCTATTTCAACATAATAGTTACTAAGTTTTTTCCATTTAGAAGGAAATGTTTTCCTTATTTAATGTTCGGAGGAAATCTCTACTACATCATGTTTTTAACAGGGAAGTGGTAAGTCCTGCTCAACTTATTTTTTCTTCTGAGTAATTAATGTTATGCATATATAGTAAGTCTTACGTCCAATGACTTAGTTGTAGAAAATTACTTTAAATTAAATAAGTGTGTGTCTCTCCAACATTGCAACGTCTGCATCCTTAGCACATCTCTGTGCAGCTGAGGAATGCCTAGTGACTCTTCACAGAAAGAGAAACTGAGGCATAGAGAAGGCAGGTGGCTTGCAAAGTCAGATGGACCCAGGCACAAATCTCAGATCTACTGGGTTCTAGTTAAGTGCTTTGGCTGCCAAGTAGTCCTTCTATGGACTTAGTCCTTCTAATGGACATTACAGGTTTGATTTGCAAAGAGGCTTACAAAATCTACTCATGAAAGCCCACAAGATCTGAGGACCTAACTCCTTTAGGACCTTTGAAAATCCAATTGAAAATGTTTTCTCATAGTTTTTTGTACAAAATAATATTTTCTCTATTCCTCATTTTGGATTATAACTATTCATAATGTAGATATAAAGTTTAAAAATATCTGTGTGGGGTTTTTTTGCTTAAAAAAAGCATGTAAGACCCAACATTTGACTATTAAGTGGATTGTGTTTGACTATTAAGTAGACTGTGTCAACTGTCTTTTGCTGCCATCACATTTTGTAATAATTTTCATTAAGTCTCATATCCTGTCTGAGAATTAATATCTTCTTGAATAAACAACATCACTTCCTCAAATGTTCTCTTCAAGAATCTGTTGTGTGAGTATTTAATGAAAGGAGTTGGAACTGCTGATAAATATTTCTGGCTTTTATTCAGACTGTTCCAGCAGAGAGATGCTGAAAATAACTGCTGTGTTATGTATCTAAGGAAAAATGGAGGGAGAAAATAATCCAGGAAGTCTAGATTTTGCAAAAATCAGATGATCATTGACTGTTTTGTATTTTCTTTTTTGAATTGAAAGCAAGTTGTTTCCCAGGTTGCAGTAGATGGAAGAGAAGATTCTGGAGAAGCACAAAGGACAACCTATAAAACGAATGCATTTCAAGGCAAACTGTGGGGCCCCAAATCCTTCTCCCCCTCTATACATGACCTGAGCTAGTTTAGTAGATCTTCAGCAAATGTCACAGCATTTCCTGTTTGCTTTACACTGGTAATATATTTGTGCATTGCATCTTCTTGAAAATATCCTTTGGGGAGGGGAGCAGGAAATTCATATTCTTCTGTTTGGCAGAATCTCTTTGGTGTCGCCTCTCCTCTCCTGTCATGCTTCTGTCTGTGCAAGGATAAATGCACTGCAACTGCAAAAGTGAGATAACTAGCGTAAGAAAAAATCATTATAAACCCCAGTGCCTGAGAGGTGCATTTTCAGAAATGTGCCAGCCATAAAACCTGACCAGGCCTGAAAAATAAAAATCCCTTAAATAATAATATGGGATCCCCATGGACTATATTCTTGTGCCTCTTCCACAAGCATAGAGCATTAAAAGATTAAAAACTCCTTTTCACTTCCTTCCATGCAGTCTGAAAAACCATGCGACATACTCCTCATGCATTTATAATAATAAACTGAGGAATAAAAGAATTTTCCTTTTTGGGACTCTGCACAGAATGAACCTTGTCCCTGAAAAATTAAATACAAAGAAAAAGAAGAGGGGATAACCATGGTATAAGCCTACATATACTTCCCACTCCTCTACTGAAGGATAAGCTGGAAGAGTGCTGAAACCAGATGCTTTCTTTTGTGTTCTGTGGGTTGTTGAAGGTGTATATATACATTCATATGTAATTAAAAAGCATGTTATATGATTTGTATGGGGAGTAAGCCTCTTGCAGGCAGGTTCAAAGGCTTCCTTTCTTTTCTGAGATATTTCAAGTGCACAATGAATGCAAAAACAATGTAAGAAACCTTTGGCCACCCAAGATGTCATGGACATTGTTCTGCTGTGCTTCTGGCCTTATTGGAGTTGACATGCAGTGTAATGAGTAACAGGACTCCTCCCCAGGGTGCTCTTGCAGACAAGTTACACGAATTGTTTGTGAATCGTTCTTCGTCTCTCTTATTAACAAGAACTTGTATAATGATTTTCTGACTGTAGTTATCTCCTCAAGGAAACTTTGCTGATGCGGTGTTATTCTCATTACGCTTTACAGGTTGACTTCATCAAACTTTGCCTTATGCTTTGGTGGGTGATTCTTCATGCATGAGAGGAAAGCGTACTTTTTTTCAGGCATTGTTCACAGGGTTCTTATGGAAACAGCATTTTATCAGTGGGGATCACTCTGGTAGAAAAAAGCAATTAGCACAACAAGGATTCTGCAACATTCCCTTGGCAGATGTAACATAACACTAAGATTATGAGTCAGAAGGATCTATCACGAACAATCTGCATTGTCACTTGACACCTGATTTATGCTATTGCATGACTGAGATTCTCAATGTGTAGGACATGAGGTATGCAAGACAGAAAGCAAGGCTTGCTCCAACCTGCACCCTCCTGAACGGCTCATAGGAAGCTAGTGATATTAATACCTCTCCTCTGCACTGCCTTTCTCCTGCCTTCCTTGGTAATGCGCCCCAGGACATGCGGAGCTCCCTGCCAGTCTTCCACTTGGTGGTAATTTTCAGCTGCTTGCTTAAGCATTTTTTAGTCATTGGTGAAGAAAAAAACCCCTTAAAATTGATATAATAGGTTGATATATTTCTTCTAAGAGAGGAAATGTAAAACAGTGAGGGTTTTTTATTAGAACATTTTTAATCTATCTTATAGGTAGGGTTTAATTTCTCCCTAATTATGTCTCCCCAAGATCGTCCCAATTTCTTCCTTCATATGAATAGTATTCAGATCACACATTTATAGATTTGCTACTCGTGACTAGACTAGTCTGGCATTTTTGTTATCCTTCAACTTTATCTTTCCTTCTGAATCAAGATTACTGTCATTAATAGTATTTTTACTGTCACACTTATCTTCTCTTCAGGATTAAGAGAGCACTTTTCTTGACTTGGTATAAACAGCTATGAAAACAAGGTCTCTGTGTCGGGGAGATTATCTGTTCAAGTGACCTTTCAGGGTCCTCAGGCATGAGGAAATGGTGTAAGTTGAGCATTAGTTTATTATTTTCTGCCTGCATTTGAATCTCTGAAGATGTATTATTTTTTTTGTCTTCATCCTCCTTACTTCACTGTTGACTGTGAATTTATTGATATGATACACCTTGTGCCATCACCCAAATAGGTACTGAGCTCTAACATCACTAACAACTGTTATGTGACGGTTGGAGCAAGTGAACCTCATGACAAATCAATTTGATTTCAGATGAAGTCCTTTATTATGGGTTAACTGGCTGCTTTTATAGACCAAGCAGGCCAAACATGAGGTAAACATTGATTGGTCGCTTCTGCCCTAGTAACAAGTCTTCACTGGCCACCGCCCAACCACATAACTGTGTTGCTAGGTTGCATCTCCTGCCCCCCTCATCCTCAGGTTCTTCATTAACATAACACAACAGAGTCATCACCACCCTTTGTGACTTTACCAGCTCCACCAAGCCACGGTGCTTGGAGAAGCTCATTGTATTTTGATGCCCAATACTGTTACTCAGCATTCAGACACCTCACCTGTGCTAGGCAATCCTCCTACCCTAGCCAGTTTGATTTCATGTTTTAGGTAGGACTCAGCAAAAGACAGTACATCACAGTCAAATATTCAATACCTCTGCTACATTTTTCTTGTATTCTTTTCTCTCTTTCCCTAAAACTGTAAAGTCATATTGCAGTGGATATCACTTTAGATATGTAAGTTGAGAAGTGCCTAACTTTTTCACATGTTTTTGGTTTCCTCTCTTAGCTCTTGCCAGCTTCACAGGCCACAGGAGGTGTCTAAGAGTTTATTTTCATTCTGGTGGAAGCTCAGTTTTCTCTCCTCTGTCAGTTACTCATCTCTGCTGATCATATTGGACTTCCTCAATTTTTCTTTGAGACATCTAGGGATTTTCAAATCAACAATTCACAAGTAAAGTAAGTTTCATTGACTTTTTGCTGGATAGGCAGTACTGGGTTTTTGTGTAAAGACTGTCAGGAGTTACTCTTAAACTTTTAGTGGAGACAGTCATATATCAATTTGTTCATTGCTTTCTACTCTGTCATCAAATTTCTTTCGGAGGGTACAGAGAAATTATTATTCTTTCTTACTCAACAAGGAATACAAAATTACCTTTTGGCACAGATGTATTTAGCTGCCATTTGATATGTTTCCCATTAAATGATGCAATAAAGAATATGAGGGTAGTTCATGTTTATCCCTGATTATGAATCAAAGCTGAACATTAAATTCTTCAAAAGGTCACTTCAGGAGATATTTTTCTCCCACTCTAAAACAAATCTTCTTATCCACTTACCTACTGTGTTCATCCTGCTTATGCAAACACTGTAGACTGAGTTAAAAGAATGCCTGGTTTAAAATTAACTGCAAAAAAATTCCTATAGCTCTGTGATACAGAGACAGGCACCAGATTCTTATTTTTGCTTTGTCCTACCTAAATTTTTTGTCAAGTTCAGTTTTTTAAGTTTTGTGTAATATTGAAAGATTTAACCAATTTAAAAATATTAACTGCATAGAAATAATTTTGAAATAGTCAGAGACAATCTCTGAAGTAAAAATTCATGTCAAAAGAACTTAAATGAAAAATTCTGACAAAGTAGAATTAAAAAGTCTACCAACATTAATTACTTAATGCCATGCAGCACAAGGTCCTGCATTGTAGACACACTCCTTTTGGAAATTTGCCCTGCATTTTGGGAACATCAGACCTAAAAGGCCAAAGTAAAAGTGTCATCAAAACAGGGAAGAGATGCACACAGAAGGATTGAGAGGACTAATGTGAAGGCTACAAAAGAAAGCAGAAGCAGCTGTGGAGATAAGGGTCAAACCAGAGGAAGAAAGCATAGAAAAGAGGCTTTTTGCTTGAGCTAGGAAGAGAATTCCTGTTTTGAAGGAACTTATTAAAGCATAATGACTTGCATAGAGAACTGGTTGGCTGACCGGGCCCAGAGAGTGGTGGTAAATGGAGTTAAATCCAGCTGGAGGCCAGTCACAAGTGGGGTCCCCCAGGGCTCAGTGCTGGGTCCAGCCCTGTTCAATGTCTTCATCAACGACCTGGATGAAGGCATCGAGTGCACCCTTAGTAAGTTTGCAGATGACA
>WAAB01018170.1:11456-28912 GCA_013389865.1 Piaya cayana
GATTTTTAGTAAGACATCTTAGTTTCATTTCTAGTATGATAAACACTCTGTTATTGAGTATTAAGTCCTTGATCATCCCTTGCAAGAAGACACTGTTTAGAAGCTGGGTGCAGAAACCAAGCAGACAAGACATTTCCTCTCGAGAGAGGCAGAGTTAGAAGAACCACGTGATGAGGATCTGTTTTAAAATACCCCAGTATCTGATGAAATCTGCATAACTCACCCTGATGTGTTTCACATCTAGTGTCCATTACCAGACCTGATGATCCATCCTGAGGAACAGGCAGCCAATTGGTAGAGTCTGAGACATCTTTCAAAAAAAGTGAGATTTGCAGTATGAAAGAGGAAACTGCTGTCTGTATATCAGATTTACTTCAGACTCAGTCATCTACATGAGTAAATATATCAACTGGGTTTTTGTGATGCTCTCTGTTTCCCTTTTTGTCTTCCTCAGCAGCCTCCTACCAGTCTATCTGAGGTTTCTACGTGAGGTAGTTAACCTTTCCCAGGAAACGATATTAACTGCCATGCTGTGCACAGCACTGAATGTATTTCCACTTTATAAAACGTAGATTTTCTTGTATGTTAATTACTGTCACCCAACACTGAGGGGACAAACAGTTTCTTTAGGGATCCTTAGCAAAATTATGACAGCACTAAATCATAATTAGAAGTGAAGCTTTATTTTCTTAACTGGATATTATGATTAGAATAGCGCAGACTTTATATTCAGAATCACATAACATTTCTAGAAGCAGGATCAATGTAGTACAATTTCATAATAGCACCACTTAGCTTATGGTTTATAATCACCTGGACCCTCTGCAGATTGAGTTGAATCTTAATAGCGGGTTTGCTGTATCAATGAAACAATCATAATCTAGACTCAAAAAAAGATGTAAAATAATAAGACTCATTCAGTCCCCGGAGAGCGTGGACAATGGTAGAGGCAGCCCTGGGCACCTGGAGTGACTGGTCTCACTGTCCAGCAGCACTTTTCATCCAAGTTCCTCTTCAGGACTTGTAAGTTTGGTTTTACAGATGGTGCTCTGGATGCTGTTTTACTGTTTTGCTATATTCTGTGGTGGGGTCATTACCACCGTCTGGCTGATGGATGCCTGGGACCTCCAAGGCCACTAAGGAAGATAGTAGTCAGCCTGACACCAAGGGATCGTGAGGCCAGTAGGGAGGGGAAGAAGAAATCTGTTTGGTACGTCTGCTTGGTGCATAGGAGCTTCAGGGCCTGCTGATGAGGAGGAAGGGGACTAATAAGTGATGAGCTTGGCTACAGAGAATATTTGCCTTATATAATGGTGTTAGTTGCACTAAACGTATTACCAGGGGTCTGATTTTATAAGGTGCCTCTGCTCTACAGACCCCTCTTGAGGTGGCTTTCAGCAATTATTTCAAGACTGCCTCAGCACAAAGTCCCTTTGCCGTTATCAGGAGCTATATCTCATCCCCAACAAGACTCCACCAGGTCCACAGCATCCCCCTCCCACTCCTCCCCATGAAGACTCGTGAGCAGAATTCATAGCATAATATCTGTGCATCACTTGTTTGATCTGCAGCATCTGAAGTACAGTGGCTCCCCTGAACTGGAAATAACCTGTTTGTCTATGTTAGCTACCTTCAGGTCAAATTACTTCATTTTTCTCTTATTTTTACTGGGCAAAGGCTATGCCTTTGTCCAATCTTCAATTTCCTTGTGTTTCTAAATAAGCTTTTCTGTTTTTGAAAAAAACTTTTGCAGTATAAAACCAAACGTGAAAAAATAGAAGCTAAACCTGTCATGGATAACAAGAACTCCACATCTACAGGAGGACCTGCTGCAACACAGGTGTGACCTTTGTTATTGTATTCCTTCATAATATATAAAGCGGGGAGAAAGAAAATACATTAAATTTGGTTTAACTGATGTGGTTAGTGAATGAGAAAAGGAAGGAAATGATACATAGGTAGATTTTAGCAAGGGCAGAAAACTTAATAAGTAAATGCTAGAGGTGATTATGAGGATCTTCAAGTAGGTTTAAGAACACCAGAGGACTCCACTGCAAGTTAAACAATCCAAAGATAGTAGATGATGTAAGAAAATAATCAACCCATGTGCTCCATTAGTTGTATATGCTAATAGATTTTCAATTTACTGAGGAATTAAAGAAAACAGTCACCATGGAAAGCCTAGATATATATCAGCATGAGATGCTTGAGTAGCTGTGAGATAACTGTAAACACTGTGGAAAGAAAGGAATGGAAAATCATAAGAGTGGCAAGCATTTGTTATTTGTTTGTTACTTGGAAAAAAAATGTAAAAGGACAGAAGTGAAGAAGAGGTTTGATGAACCTTTGATGTGAGGTGTGGAATGCTTATGCGTGTTGATCATTTACAAAGCGTAGAGTTGCTACAGGATAGAGAGAAAGGAATTTAGTAGCATATGAACAAAGTACCAAATCAATATGGGTTCTATTATACTCCTTCCAAATTTCATCTTATAGTAATGGGAACATGGGAACATGAGCTATAGGGAAAAGAACATAAATTAAATCCTGAAGCAGGATGTAGTAAAGAATTGTACCCTTTCTGCACAAACACAGAAGAATATCTGTGAATACCTACTTATTTAGTAGGATTTTTGTTATGTGCATCCAATTCTGCTATGAATTATGCAATTTCACTGCTTTCAGCTGAACAACAGATTTTAAACTCAGAGTAGTATTGGACATCATTACGTCAGTTCTTTTGGAACATCCTGCTTATATTAAATCCAGACACAAACCCTTTAGTCGCTCAGAAATAACGGCAATGATTTTGTATCAGATGTGTTTTGTTCTCCACAACAGGGGATAAGCCTTGAGTATATTGGAGACATGACTGTGGATACATAGACCTTTCCATAGTTTGTACTAGGAGCCTATAGAAAGGGCAACATAAGTTAAGGTGTGTTTTACCCCCTGCTAGGATTTGGTTAGATCCTTGCATAGCTTTAAAATACAAAACATTCAAAGACAGTTTAGTTCTGCCTTCATTTCTAAACTTGCCGACTTGGCACTGCTAGAAAGGGAATAGAGTGACCAGGGAAAAGTTCTGTGTCTTTTCAAAGAAAGATGTAAATGTGTTTTCATTTCACAACACTTTAAAGTAAATTCCGTGTTTTCACATAGTAACTCCTTTCTCTTACATCTCTAGAACAAAACAGAGGAATACAAACTTGTGGGCACATATTCCAGCGGCATAAATGTGCTGGGGTTGATCGTCTTCTGTATTGTTTTCGGAGTGGTTATTGGGAAAATGGGAGAGAAAGGACAAGTGCTGGTGGATTTTTTCAATGCTCTGAATGAAGCTACAATGAGAATAGTTCAGATAATTATGTGGTAAGTCCAAGGACATACTGGCATTTTCTAGCAGCTTCTTTAAGTAGGTTCTGTCATTGAAGAAGTAGGAGCAGACTCATACTTTGTATTTGCTTTTACGTAGTGCTTTACAGCAAACAACTTTAAAAGAAAGGCAAGTTAATAGTTTCCTTTCTGTAGGATCTGATCCTTTTGAGGAAACCAGATAGAGGGCTTCTGCTTACTATATACTAGGGAAACAGGGTTTTTTGGTACATTAGAAACCCGAGTTTTTCAGACATTTTTGCTAGGGGGTTGTCTAAAACCAGTACAACTGCACTAATGATTTGAGGACAATTGAAGCATTGCCACCCACATGCCCTTACCAGTCTTGAACGCTATTCCCTGATAACCAAGTTCCTTTTGAAATATAAATTAATATACAAGCCGTAACACAGAGAAAATTACAACATGGTCTGCAAAATACAACTTTAAAGCATTTACCTTTTGCCTATATGTTTATTGAAAAAAAAATTCTCACAATATTCTATCATAAGATTCTTAGGTGGAAAAAACAGTTTAAAAATGTAGCGACTTGTCTGATAGCATTTGGTTGGACTTCACAGCTATTCAGAGAGCTTTTGTCCATGCAGACCATAATTACAGGACCAGGACTACTAAGCCCACACAGTCCCTTCCAGAGTTCAGTTCAACATGTGGAGTGCCTTATGCCCTTCACTACAATACTCTTCTAATAGCCATATTTCACACAAAGAGTAGCCTATCAGATCTGCCCGTTCCATGGATATCTCTGTCATCCCAGCACTCTTGAGAAGTCTATGAAACAGTAAACCTGCCCAGGGTTTAGTCGCACACTCCTTGTTGCCCTTAATGAAAGGCAAATTGGTTTCTGCAAGTTGTCCTCTGCTAAGCAGCTGGCTTAGTCTCAAGCTGAGTTACTGTCCCATGAATTAGGCTGCCTCAATGTGCAGCAAATTGCCATTAATAATACTTAAGAATTAACACGTGCCACAAATACAGGATCCCATCCATAAACTGACTGTCCATTGTCTTGCACGTGCATGATGTCGTGGCTACGGGCTCCCTGTGTATCTACAGATGTGGGAGCTGTTGCCTTGAATAAGGTAAAGTTTAATGCTGGCAGCCTAAGGAATTAGTTCTTCTTTCTCCAAGTTCACGGCTCAGAAGGAAGTAGAAGTCCCTGCATTGCACAAGATGCTGTTTTATTTGTGAGACAGCGTGCATACATTTTATAAGATTAGATTATATTTCAAAATGTGTAGATTTGATGCAATCACAAATTTATAAATTAATTTATACTACTCAAAGCTCTGAAGTGGCAACTTCTGTCTGTGACAATGTGCTCATTAGTACCAAAAAGAGTGCAGTAGTGCTGTTCCTAGCATAAGTCCTGATTTTTACCTTGAATTTTCTGTAGGCAGTAGCCCATGCAGCTGTTCATGTTTGTGAGGTACGGCCATGGTTTTCTGAGGGATGGGGACCTGAAGCAACACACTAATGACTGTACTGTCTCAACGTGCTAGAGTCACTTTTACTCTGTGCAGGTGACCCACATATAGTGCCCAGTGCTGCAGGGCAGCTGTGGTTAGCACAGGAGACCTTCTCTATCAGGGCGTGATTGCAAAATTCACAGATATTGGTCTTAGCCCTGCAGACTTCCACCTCTGTGTGTTCTGTGACACCAGATCATACAGTACTTGCTAGACTATGCAAAAGGTTTCAGTTACTTTAATTTTCTAATCTTGTTTTTCATCACCTCTATTGTAGTCTTGCTGCAACTGAATAAAGTCAGTTGTGTAACAGATTATTAAAAAGTTTTTGATTGCTTAATAGAATATAAAAAAATCTTCCATAGGTTATAAAAAGTTCTACTGTGCAAGAAATTATTCTGTAATGAGCACACAGTATTTCTGATAATTCATTTTTAACTGCTTTATTTTTGCTTTCTAGGTATATGCCAGTTGGTGTCATGTTTTTAATTGCTGGGAAGATAATAGCGGTTGACAACTGGGAAATCTTCCGTAAACTGGGTCTTTATATGGCTACTGTAATAGCTGGGTATGTCCTCTCTTAAAGATGAAATGAAACAAATGCAGCTTTTAGAGCTGAGTTGATTACAACTTTGTTATCCACAACACCTAGCCTCTTCTAGGTCATAAACAAAAATTCCTAACAGTGAAAATTATGTGAGGATGTGAGAGGAAGTTTTGAGTGCACATTTTGCTGAATGCATGTGGGGTTTTTTTAAAAGTCACTGCCTTGCATTCTGAGAAAGAAAGCAAAGTTTGACCATATATTCATTGTTTCATCTTCTCAGCTTCGTGCTGAAACAGCCAGTGTCATTGCATTTTTGAGAGTGGCAACACTTCTGTCAGATACTAGAAGAAGTTGGAAAAGAATGAGGTGGTTAATTATGGCTTAGCGCGGGATCCCAGCCTATAGAAAATACACAGATACCCGGATTAAGTTGGCAGCCTCCATGGGAGGCTACCCAATACAAATGTGTATTAAGTGCAGTGCACAATGAACAATGGTGAAGAGGAAACCGATCTCTTCCCACCTCAGTGCAGAGCAGGCAGCTGATATCGAGAGAAGCCCCAGGGCTTACACTGTTAGTTACTCCTTCAAGGCAAAGGGAGCTGATGAAGCTGCAAAAGCAGCAGGTACTCTCTGAATAACTTAGACAAACTAAGTTCTTCTAGACCCTTGGCTGTGTAGAACAGTAAGGAGTGGGGTAGGTTACACCTGCACGATGTCGAGCCTTGCAGGTGTGGACCCTCAAAGGGGCAATTGAACTGCTCCAAGTAATACAGGTTACAATGCTAGATCACTGTATGTCTCTGAGGAGTATCCTACGAAGAACCCTTTAAATAGATAAATGGATATTACAGTCCCAATAAGTTAGATGCATTTACATTTCTGTCTCTTTCTCAATGAAGCAAAACTTTTAGGCATTCTTGGTTCATTGCCATAGCACCCACTCCTATAATTCTTTCAATATACTAAGGATTTATTAACGTTTTGTCTAGAGGCTAGATCTAAAGTTGTTCAAGGACTTCTTTCACACCACTTTATGCATATGTATGCCATTCTTCAGACGTCATTGACATGCTTTCTGACAACCAAGCAGAAAGAAGGGTGATACGTTAGTCGTAAATGCAAACTCCTCTATAAATAATCAAGAAGGATCTCTTTTTTTTTTTTTTTTTGGAATTAACCTTTGCTAGATAATCATATTATTTTCAAAAGCGTTTTGTTTTATGCAAAAGCCAGTATGTTTGGACTAGCTGTTTAAAAATTATTTGAGATGTAATGGCTTCCTAAGTAAAAATAACAGAAATAACAGTGAATCATGACTCCTTCAAAATGTAATGGAGATGACTGGAGGTTGTGTTTAGTTAGTGCACGATGTGATTTTTTGTGAATTTTCATTTAGACTTTGAAAACAAATGTTTAAAGGATGCAAAAATCAGTGTTTACAAGACACTGCAAATCTAGAGTCTAATATTTTCTACATACATTTAAAATGAGACCATGATCATAATTTAGATGAAAGTCATTTGTAGAATAACACTGTCAATCTACAGGTTTTCTATGTTATTCACTCAAATAAACTCACAGGAGGAATATTTTTCATGGGTTATTACTACCCTCTCNCAAGATGGCTCTTTTTTTTTTTTTTTTTTGGAATTAACCTTTGCTAGATAATCATATTATTTTCAACAGCGTTGTTTTGTTTTATGCAAAAGCCAGTATGTTTGGACTAGCTGTTTAAAAATTATTTGAGATGTAATGGCTTCCTAAGTAAAAATAACAGAAATAACAGTGAATCATGACTCCTTCAAAATGTAATGGAGATGACTGGAGGTTGTGTTTAGTTAGTGCACGATGTGATTTTTTGTGAATTTTCATTTAGACTTTGAAAACAAATGTTTAAAGGATGCAAAAATCAGTGTTTACAAGACACTGCAAATCTAGAGTCTAATATTTTCTACATACATTTAAAATGAGACCATGATCATAATTTAGATGAAAGTCATTTGTAGAATAACACTGTCAATCTACAGGTTTTCTATGTTATTCACTCAAATAAACTCACAGGAGGAATATTTTTCATGGGTTATTACTGCCCTCTCATTTCAGTTTTAGGTCTGAGAACAAGTTTTACAGTTTTAGATCTGACAACAAATCTTACGACTGTTTACATGTTAATGATAACTGCATGTACAGTAGCAGGGCATATCTTCGTTAAGAAATGTATGAAGACACACTGCCTTCTTCACAATACTTCAATTGCAAAGTAAACTACCACCGTATCTAGTCTCCCATTTAGCTGGTAGCCATGGACTTGACAGGCATAACAATTTAAAGTAGGTTTGCAAGTGCAATCAAAAAGATTGAATATTCTAAAGGCACCCGGCATTACAACCTCGAAGATAAAAGATCTGTATTCCACCAAACTTCCTGATTGCCATGATTTTCCCTGATGGCTGCTAGGGTAGATCTCTGCAGAGTTTGCATTTTACAGGATGTCCTACAGTGGATGATGATAAAGCTGTTGTGGTCAAGGGCTAACAGCACCACATTCTCTGCAAAACTAGCCATTGGGGGGGTCATCAGATCACAGGAGCAAAGATGACAATACATCTGCAAGGCTGTAGGCTGCAGGAAAGAGGTACTTGTTCTGCATTTTCCAATGTGCAAGAATACCCTTTTTGCCGCCTCTCAGCAAACAGAAGAAGTTTGAGACTTTTTTTTTTTCAATTGCTTCAACACTGCTGTTCCCACTGTCATTTTGGTTTTCATCTTTATTTGCTTGACATTGTCTGTTTCTGGAGTGTCCTGTTCATCAGTGTCTTCTGTAGCTGTCTCTGTATCAACCTACCTTGAAGCATGATCCTGAGAACTACAGGTTATCTTAAACATATTTCTTGTATTCCCTATCAAGAAAAAGTGCAACAGCCCAAAGGCTGGTGTGTCTTATCATCCTCTTCCTTTCCCTTAACTTTCCTCTCCAGCTTGTATTCTATCTCACTTTCTTCCCAGCTTTATTACTCATGACCTTTCACATTCGTAGCCCTACTACCTCTCACCCACCATTATCTGCAACGCATCTCAGTCTTTGTGTCTCATTCAGGTCACCATGAGGGTACAGACTTCCCCCAGTGCCTGTGCTCTAACTGGCCACTAAATGTCTTTGGCTTCTCACTTACAATGGTGACAATGTCAGGATAAGGGCATGTTAGCAGTCACAGAGAGGGGGAAAATCAAAGTATGAGGCATGGTACAACTGCCAAAGGAGTCACAGCCTGATGTGTGTGTGGAGGGGGAAAAAAGTAGACTCTTGCGTGTGCCTTTGTCCTTTCTGAAAGCAGCAAAGCAGCTGCACATCTGGATGCCGTAAGGAATGCCAGTTTGGGATTCTGAGAGAGGAGATTCTTCCTGGTTTAAAACTGAGCACTATTGGTTTCTCTTTTCAGTTGATTATAAAATTTGGTATAAAGTTTTCTGCTGTTTGCTGTGAGTTGTGTTTTATGCATGAAAATGAATATGACTTTGAATTTGTTTCAGTAAAATCAATAGCAGCAAAGAAAATATGCATAAATCCTTTATTTTGGGTAATACTATGTTCATGCTGCCGCTATAAAGATGCGTGCACATGTAAGTTTCTGAAAGTAAAGGTTTGGAAGTCAGTATGCTTCTAGACATAGAAATACTTGAAATTTTTAGTCTCATCAACATTTTGCTAAAGACACCTAACAATACCCATTCCTCTTTATATTTTTTTCTATATGTTCTGCGGAATTCAGTTTGTTCTCAGGCACCGTTATATAAATTGTTTGATTTCTTTCTAAAATTCTTCACAAAATTTTATCAATACATTTGTATGCTGCTATTTACATTCCACTAAATAAACCAGTTGTTGACACAGAGAATGAAAACTTTAATGGTGCTTGCTTTTAAAAAGATGATTTTTCCAAGGAAACAGTTAGGTTATGCAGATGATTTATGACGCTGTTGTGGATTTCTTTAGTGTCACTACTGCTCTCTTAATTGCGTATTTTTTGGGAGAGCAAATGGTGCCATGATTTGTTGCTGTCTTTATCAGCTGCTCTGAAATCATAAAGGCCGTTACAACACAGTAATGTTTGCAAGAACATCTTGTGAGGGTAGAATAAAAATCCCAAGGTCATACATGACAACATTTCTGGGACTCATCTTTCTAGGCTGAGATAATTTCTTTTCACAAGAAGCTGATGCTGCTATAATTGCTTGCCACCTTGGAACACAGGAAACATTCCACACACCTTTCATACAGGTTTCATTTCAAATATGCTTCAAGCAGATTGTTTACCTCTAATCTTAATGCTCACAAAGGTCTGTGTTATGTGCACAATGTTCAAAATTAATGCACAAGTTGAAGGATGAATTTGTCCCTGGGACCCACACAAATGTCAAGGCAAATGCATAAGCACCTAAAGTCAGGAGGACAATTTAATCTTCTACACATCCACAGACTTGATTTTTAAAATGAATAGTTTCAAAAGACAGTATTTCAGCATCTTACAAGATTAAAGAGGGTGAGACTATATATAGCTCATTTATTTAGCCTGAAATGCCTCACTACATTTTAATTGTAGACCTAATTTTACAGTTTTTCATAAAACAAGCATGTAATTTTTTTAGGATCGTGTTTGAAGTTTCTGCAGAAAGATGTGGAACTCATCTGTCCCTAACTGGAAACCATACTTATCTTTAATTCCAAAATGTGTCCTGTAATAAGAACAGAAGAACTTGGAAAAAATAGTTTAGTCTGATTTTGTGATTTCTCTCTAGTCTGCATTGTAAGGATTTAGCAAGAGATTGGAGTGTTCTACTGTATTTCAAGTCTCCTTCTACTTATCAGTTGAAATATTATTTATTACTTTAGTTTTCTCATCTTCATCAATTTAAAATTATTTCCAATATATTGGTTAATTCTTGTTCTACTTTGGAAAGAGAAACAATAATCTCTTTCTCCTTTCCAAAAGGAAGTATGGAAGAGCACTAGTCTGCACTTTTTTAAGGTGACATACTCTCTAAATTTTGAACATAGGTGTTGTTAAGACCACCTTTAGTCTTTCAAAAGTGTGCCTGAGGACAGAACTAGACACCTGTTATCACCACCTTATTAAAACAAGGCAATGAGATGGATCCATTTCTTTAACTAGTCTGTTTTATTTTGCAGACTTGCAATCCATTCCTGTATAGTTCTGCCGCTGATCTACTTAGTAATAGTAAGGAAGAATCCTTATCAGTTTGCCATGGGGATGGCTCAAGCACTTCTGACGGCCCTCATGATTTCTTCCAGGTAAACAAAAGAAATATTTATTTTCCATAGTGTTCTTAGTAGTAATTGTATTGTTTGTGCTCTGGTTTTATTGCTACTTTGTTACATACTCCGATTTCACCTAGCCAATTCTAAATCCCTTGGAAGCTGAACTATTACTTTCCTCATTATTTCTGGAGTACCCAAAGGGGCACTAGAGATTGTGCTGGCCTTACAGCGAACAAGAGTCTCTCCCTCCTTGGAGGGGACAGTTCTTCACTGTTCTGTTCGTTAGTCACAGGCTTGCTAGAATTTAAGCTGTTGCACTCTTTCTGTGAGCATGTGATGATGATTTTACCATGTATTTTTGAGGATAACTAAGACGTTGTTGTTCCTTACCATAATTAGAAGAATTAACAAAAGTTATGTTGCATTAAAAGCCAGATCTCACTTCCATGTTGCACCCTTCCTGTGCATTTCCATTTCAGTCATAGGGCAGATCAGGCTTTGAGGAAAAAGGGGTATGAGAGAAACGGTGTGCAAGCCTGTGCTTACTCGTATGTGTATCTGTGTGCCAGTTCAGCAACTTTGCCTGTCACCTTCCGCTGTGCAGAAGACAAAAACTTTGTTGACAAAAGAATTACCAGGTTCGTTCTTCCAGTTGGAGCTACCATCAACATGGACGGCACAGCTCTTTACGAAGCAGTAGCAGCTATATTTATTGCACAGCTGAATGACATGAAACTGGATATGGGCAAAATAGTCACCATTAGGTAAGACTAAAGCCCTCACATACATTTTGTTGGAGGTGTTTTTTAATGCGTATATTTACTTTGGATACCCCATGAGAAGGTGGAACTATTATTCACAGCACAGAAGCAGCAAAAACATTCTTACTTCTTGGTCCGAGGCCACGCCTGTGCAACTTTATGAGGAGGTAGAAAGGGCCAGGACACACAGCATTGTGGAAATTGCTGTTTTTCTTCCACTGCAAACACTTGCAAAGCAGCTTGGCATCTACCGATGATCTCTCCAGTTTGCTTGTTAGTCATGCGTTACCTGTTATTTTGCAGTGTAACCTAACAGCATTTATAATGACTTATTCCTTAAACTTGTCACCAGACTTTGAGTAGATATGTTTGAGAGGAAAACTGGAATGCTTGGACTTCTTTTTTGCAGTGAAAAAAGACTATTTGTGCCAGAAAATAAGAGTTTCTGTGAACAACATGTATTCTAAATGCTTTTTCTGGGCTTTGTTTGGGATTTAGTGTCACAGCTACAGCAGCCAGCATCGGGGCTGCAGGTGTCCCCCAGGCCGGACTTGTCACCATGGTGATTGTACTGAGTGCTGTCGGACTGCCCGCAGAAGATATTACTCTGATCATTGCTGTTGACTGGCTTCTGTAAGTTTAAGGCACTTAATATTTAAATCTTTCTCCTTATTTTTAATGTTTACATAGGTTGTATGGGAACATGTGGGTCTGAGAAGGAAGGTAACAAAATTATTTAGCACTGCTGCAGGAACTGGACAACAGTTCTTCTAATGGACAGGCTTGTTCAGTATGGAGTTGAATGTAGTAATGGATCTAATTCTGAGAGAAGTCCAACTGCGAGGTGTAGCAGTGAGTAACCTCACGTCCAGAGATGCCATCAACCTTACAATAGTGGCCATTAATAAATTATTAACATGGCACTCAGGAAAGACAAATCTGGCAGTACGAGGACTGCCTCTCAAGTGTCTCAGCTGCCACAATATTATGCTAAATACATACACCATTCATAGAAGTCAGACACAGTCACAAACAGGATATCACAGCTGATTTCCACAAAGTACATAAAGTCCATGCCCTCTTGAAAAGCAAGTGAACTAAGCAAAACTGACCTTTAGCTCCACATGCACACAATATGGCAAGCTGTATGTGGGTCTGTGCTGGCAGCATTATTTTGCTAGGGCTATTCTTTACTGAGATCTTTTCAAAGGCCCAGCTCCTTGATCAACAAGAACACACACACAAACAGAAGGTGTTCCTTATGCCTGACCTGAACCATCTCATCTCAGAGCACATGAAAACCCTGAAGACCTATTAAGCAGCTCTTTGTGGAGAGAAACATTTTCACCAGTAATCTTCTCTCATCAATTTACACTGAGGTGTTTCTCTGCTCCTTTTGCAAAGAATCACAGAGAGCATTCTGGAGTTGAGAAGGACATCAGCATTCAGTTTTGTCCCATGGTTCACTGGGAAGTAATAACAAGATTCACAAGTTAAAGACTATAACTTTAGTTTGTAACACACCTTTTTTTCCTTCTAAACTGAGCTTTGGCACTCAGCCCAAGGTCTTGTTCACCTTCAGTAACTCAACATGGATGATATTTCATTGGTATCAATGCAGAGATCTTAGTCATTACATGATCTTCTTCTTATGCTGATATTTACACTGAAGGTAAATGCAAAACTGTTCCTCCCCTACACTTTCCTATCAATTTCTTGAAGGATTTCTGGCAGCATCCTATGTATTTCACAGACATATATATGTATGTATATAATAGATTTGATTATGTAACTCAATTTGCTAGCTGTAGAGAGAAATGCCAGCCTTCAGAAAACGAGGGCTGTCAAATGGATCCAAGAATCAGTTCAATTTCTGTATAAGCATAATTGTTCAGAAAAAAACCCAGCACATGTACCACAAGTACATTCTTTCCATCAACTGTCTGCAATGGCATCTAGTAAGTTTGTTTTCTGTGTTCCACAATCATTTCATTTTCTTCAGCTCTCTTCTTTACCCAGTCGGCATTTAGTTTTGTTAAGGACGGTAAAGATCAGTACAAACTGCTGGCTCAGAGCAGGTTACTGAAGAAGAGTGTAAGAACAGACATAAGAACAGCAGGAGGCTCCTGAGGTAGTAGATGCCAGGAAGGAAACTTCCATGGAACACCTTAAGGGAAGTAAGGGGTGATCAACTGAGAAGGTGATGCAGCCAACAGCCCAGCTGAAATGCCTCTATACAAACACACAGAGCCTGGACAACAAACCAGAGGAGTTGGACGCTGGTGTGCTGCTAGAAAGCTGTGATCTGCTTGCCACCACTGAAACTTGGATCCCATGACTGGAGCGTGGCTATTCATGGCTGCAGGCTGTTCAGATGGGAAAGACCAGGACGGAGGAGTAGAGGCATTGCCCTCTACGTCAGAAAATGAACAGAGTGAGAAGAGCTGTCTTTGAAGAATAGCTATAAACATGTTGAAAGCTTATTGGTGAGAATAAAAAAACAAGGTAACAAAAGGAACCTTTCTGGCTGGTGTGTACTACAGGCCACCCTTTATCAAGGCGACCCTACCGATGAAGCCTTCCTCCAGCTACAGGAGGCTTCACACTCACAAGCTTTCATCTTACTAGGGGTCTTCAACCACCCTGACATATGCTGGAAAATTAGCATGGCAAGCTGAAGGCATTCCAGGGTACTCCAAGAGTGCATTGAAGATACTTTCTTAACCCAGGTAATAGACACGCCCACCCAATGGGATGCAGTACTGGACCTGATGGTCATCGCTGCGAATGAGCATCAGTGACATCAAGATTGGACGCAGCCTGGGCTGCAGGCATCACACACTGGTGGAGTTCAAGGTCCTGAGGGATACAGGACAGGTGAGAAGTATAGTCAGGACCCTGCATTTTAGGAAAGCAGACTTCCAGCTCTTCAAGGAGTTACTCAGTAGGAACCCTCTGTGAAACAGTCCTCAGGGATGAGGGAGCAGAACAGAGCTGGCAGATATTTAAGGATGCTCTCCATAGAGCACAAGAGCTCTCAGTCCTCAGATTTAGGAAATCAGACAGGGAAGACAGTTACCTGCTCAGAGCAGGTAACTGAAGAAGAGTGTAAGAACAGGCATGTATTTGTTCTTTTCCCAGAAAGAAGCAGTCTCATCACAAAAGGAACCAGCTCTGCAACCTACTCCAGGGCCTGAGAAATGGTCCCTACAACATTTTGTAAGTTTGTGTGCATCAGTATTATTACTGATCCAAAGGATTAGTGACACGACTTGCAGTTTTACACATCCTGTACCAAGTAATTTGTCATGAAAATGACTGCGTGTTTCTTCAAATACACATGGAGAAAATTGTTTCTTGTTCGACAAGACTTTTTTCTTTTCATTGCAGAATTACTCTGAATGTGCACTGGGTAAGAAATAGCTCTGCGTTTGTTAGAATAGCTTACTTTTGCTGCAAGGATTTTCTAAGTAACATGCATAATAGTTTGTCTGATAACATTTTTATTCCATAGGGATCGATTCAGAACAATGGTGAATGTCTTGGGGGATGCCTTTGGTGCAGGGATAGTGGAGAAGCTCTCCAAAGAGGAGCTGGAGCAGATGGATGGCACCTCTCAAGTCAACATAGTCAATCCTTTTGCCTTGGAAACAGCACCTGGTAGTAGTGAAGAAGAGACCAAGAAATCGTATGTCAATGGAGGCTTTGCTGTAGATAAGTCTGATGACATATCCTTTACGCAGACATCTAAGTTCTAAAATCAGCGGCTTTCAGGTGAAACAGGAGATCTAAAGGACATGGCCATATGCAGCGTCTCAAAAAGCTTAATAAATAATTTGAGAGTTAATTACATCTCACATGGATTTGATTTACTACACAAACTCCGATTCTCCTCACCAGTTCTGCCCCCTTCTCGTCATCTCTCCTAACAATTTGGACTCACCCCTTTTAGTCCTTGCTTTCAGGTTGAATAAAGAGGTAGTTGTAAAATACATTTGTGGGATTTTTTTTAAAGAATATATAGTACTACTGAGGCTATGAAATGCCTCTTTAGAATCAGCATGCTTATAAATGGGGATCTTAGCTGTGACAGTCAAACATGTTTTACTCAGGAGTTACACAGCATTCCACATCTTACCCACACTACAAAGCACCTGTATGAAATCCCTTTTAGCCTCCTTTGCCTTCTAAACAGATTGCACTGTACTTGACACCTACTGTAACTTGATCACATGCCAAAATACTCATTTCTGCAGCTGAGAGGATACAACTTGGGTAACTCAGGAAGGAACAGATAAGAAAGGTTTTGTAATAAGTATTTTACTGTGAACAGGGCTTCGTTTTTCTTTAATTATAAAATAAACGGGCATAGAAGAATTTCCAGTGTTTATGTAGCTAAGCTTCCCAATGCCTTTCACATGAGTGCCAACTGCTGCAATTGGCCTCCAGGTGTGAAATAAATTGATGAGGATTTGATTTTCAGGAATTTGAAGATTTTTTTGTAAAGTGATACTTCAGCAATTTATGTTCACTTTGATGGCCTTTAGTACATTTCCATCAGAAGCAGAAAAGAGTTCATTTACTGTTGTTGACAGTTCACAGTACTCTAACCAAATATTAATCAGCCCAAAAACAGGCAGAAATGAAATAGACTATATAGCAATGCACAATGCAAATTCTAAACTTTTTCTTCTTTGAATGAAAACAGGCATAATATCCAGAATATAGTAGGCATACATTTGTTCTAGAAAGAAGCCACTCTCAGTGAACTTCTTGCACAAACTGCTTGGTATTTTTGCTCCTTGGTTTAGTTTGCCAGTTGAACATCCAAGTTCATAGCTGCAACACTACTGCAGTGCCAATATATCACTAAACTGTACTTTACAAAGCCTTTCTGGATGCAGAACATCATGTGTTGAGGTGGCTTGCTATAGGATAAGAAGCATCAAGTACTTCCTCATAAGAAAGGTCCATTTGGTAAAACATTTTATAGAAGATTTTTATGGTGCAAAAATCATTCCCTCAAGGGAGGAGTAGCTGTAACAATTTTTTTTGCCTTGCACATTAAAGTCATGAGCCATTTTATATGTAAAGTAAACTGAAATTCATATACAGTTCTTTGTAAGTAAGCTTGTGGTAAACCTAGTATTGCATTCTCATGCTAACAAAAAAACCCCTTCACGTTCCTCCAGCGTTAGGTACTTGATTACGTCCTACAGTTTTGTATTTAAATAAACCAGTAGCGTGCCAAAGAGAATTGATTAAGAGAAGAAAATATTTACTGTAGGTTTTGATAAATTGCACCTTAACAAATCAACAAGACATAAGACTGTATTTAAATTAAACATTGTAAGCTATATGGAAGTCCTGATCTAAGTATTGGTATGTTTATACAAAATAAAGAAAATGTACAGACTCAGTAAACAATCTTTTACCTGTGCAGAAATAATACGAAAGTCTTTACTTCTACAGCTTTGCTTATGGGAGGAAAAAACTCAACAGCTTCCACAACTAGCCAATAATCTATGCTTTGTCTTTGCTTTGCTTTTTTTGAATCGCTCTTTTATTGATCACCCTGTTAACGTAGTCCCCCTGTTATGATATACTGTGAAGTGTTCCTAAGGTGTTCTAAATAAATAATTTTTCTGTTTACTGTTGTTTTAGCCTACTATCCTCTGCTTACTGGAGAATATTAAGTTCCTATGGCTATAGCAGAAAAAGCAGAACTGGTTGAATAAATTTTGTAGCCCTCTATCTGCATGCTGAACTATGTGCAGTGAAACTCAATGCTGGTGCTGCAGCCAAGTTTTTAGAGTTCCTGCAGTATGAGAGAGTACACACGGCTCATTCAGATTAGGGATCTGAGCAAGTGAATGAGTGGTGGAACCACACCCTGAGCTTCCTGAAACAGGAATAGAGACAGCCACCAGAAAAAGCCCCTCATCAAACCAATTCAGTACCCTTCCCCCACCAGGATGTAGGCAGGGACTTAAAGAGAAGGAGTG